>PVKA01005905.1:0-81387 GCA_004027165.1 Ctenomys sociabilis
CTCCCTCCCTCTCTCTCCCTCTCTCCTTTCTCTCTTTTTCTTTCTTTTTGGAGGAAAACAGGTATCTAGTACTAAGCTTTTTTCAGCAAGCCAGGCATGGTGGTGTCTACCTGCAATCTCAGCACCTAGGAGGCTGAGGCAGGAGAATTGTTGTTAGTTTGAAACCAATCTGAGCTACAAAGTGAGCTCAAGGGCAGCCTGAATTTTACAGTGAGACTTTGTCTCAAAAGACCCCCCCTCCCAAAAAAAAGAAACAAAAAGAAAAGAGCTTCCTTCAGCCAGTTTCTCTAGGTGTAGACTCTGGACCTTTCTCCGGGTCTTGGTAAATTCCATCTCTAGAGCTCCAGGCCTTGGGGGCTCTGGAGGTAGGGATCTGGCTGCTCCAGGGCTTCAGATGGTCTGGGGGGGGGTTCTCTTTATACTTAGGTCTCCAAGCCACTCAGCAATTCTGACTGGGCCTTAGAGTGGCTGTCTCATATGAACATTAAAAAATATTTAATTTGGGCAGTCAGGGATATAGCTCAGTGGTAAAGCAACTGCCCAGCAAGTGCAAGGTCCCAAGTTCAAGTTCCAGCAAGGAGTGCACCTCCAGCTCCATAAAGCACTTAATGTGAGCAGTCACAGATCAGTGGCTTGGTGTCACAGATGCATTTGGAAGCTCTCGGGCACATGGTGGGTACACGAGGGGCTGCTGGGACAGCAGGTGATCACCCACCCAGCTCACCTTACAGGGCCACAGGGAGGCAGATCTGCATCCTAGTGGCCCAGATGTCAGCACACTGAGACGTCATCATGCCACTGTCCTCACTTGCTTGGGTGTGGGGGGACCGGTGACCTTGGGCTGCAGGGTGGGAGGTAACCTTTCTGGCTTCTCCCTGCTCAGGTAGGGAGGTGGCAGAGGGGCTGTACGCATGCTGTCCCTTGCCAAGGGCGTGAGCAGGCTGGGCCACCTTGAAGAGGCAGGAGAGGACCACCTCAGAGTGACCTCAGAAGCTGGTCCACTCTTCTTTCTTTGCAGTACTGGGGACGAACCCATGGAACCCTGAGCCATACTCTCCTAATTTTGAGACTGGATATCACTGTGTAGCTCACTGGCCTCCTGGGTAGCTGGGGTTGCAGGCCTGTACCGCCATACTGGAGAAAACCAGTGCATACCTGAGCAGCATCTTTTGGGCTAAGGGATTAATTGGGGATGATGTGGCCGCCTGGCCCCTGAGCTGGTGGCCCCGAGACACCCATCCAGCACGGGGAGCTTGAGCAGGTGCCTGGGTTTTCTTTGCCTTGAACAGTGGCCCAGCTCTCCAGGGCAGGGCGCTGCTCTGTCTGCCCTCTCCTGTTGTCAGGGGGAGGTGACCGATGGCAGCAACCCCTTTCTTTCCCATGAGCAGCCACAACGGTGTCCCCTGGGCTCTGTCACCATATCTGTTCCCTGCTACTGTCAGCCTGTGCTCTGCCTCTGCCTATCTCCTCCTCCTCTTCTATCAGACTCCTATGAGTCCCTTGCCCCAGCTGCCTGAGGTTGGAAGAAGGTGGAAGATTGAGGGTCGAGCCTGGGATCCACTTGGGAGGAGCAGAGAGAGAGGGAGTGGTGGCCTGGGATGACCTTGGTGTGCAGGGGTCATGGCCGGCTGCTCTACAGAACTGCAGCGCTTCAGGTGGCCTTCTGAGTTGCCATGGGCCCAGGCACCCTCCAGTCCCATGGACCATGGGGCAGCCCCCACAGCCTCCTCTACATTTTGGGGACTTGTTCCTCAGGGCAGCAAAGGTGGTAGCTGCGTCCTGGCAACAGTTGAGATGGTGCGTGCAGAAGGATTGTGGCAGAGGGCACCAGGTCGCTGCAGCAGAGATGAGGCTGTTGCAGAGGAAGAGGAGGAAGAGGAGGAGGAGACACCGAGGAGGGGACCACTGTCATGGCAGAAATGGGGCAGGACCTGTGGTGCAGCAGCTCGCACCTCCCATCTCTACCCAGAGACAAAGGGCTGAAGCAGCCCTAGGTGCCCTTGCCCTGTCCTGTGTCACAGCGAACTCCATTTCACACCCATGGGGACAGCAGGAGGACTTCTGTGGATTTGCCTTGGCCTCAGCTTGCTCTTAGGAGGGGCTCCTGTTCCCTGTGGGGGTTGGGGGAGTGATTTGTGTCCTGGTCCTTGATGGACACCAGTCCTGGCCAGAGTCCCACCATCAGACCATGACCTGTGGAAGGAAGAGTGGCAAACCGGGCACAACAGAGCCTTATAAATTGTGACAGTCCTTCATGAAACAGCGGCGTCATACACCAGATGGGGTGCCATTGCTGGGTTGCTGACCACAGAGCACTCACAGGAAGAGGAAGAACAGCTCCTCACAAAGTGCCCACCGCATGCCCTCTGCCCCATGCCCCAAAGCCCTTCGTGTCTCTGTGGTTCTTGAGGTAGCTCCTCATTTCTGTGCCTGCGGAGTCCCATTTCTTCGTTAGCACTGTAAGTGAGTGGCTAAACATTCCTCTGAAAGTTTTGTAAAAACAAAACAAGGAAAACAGTCCCTGGACAGGCTAGGCTGCTCCTCAGTGGCTGCATGGATCCCAAGGCGTGTGTGCCCTGGCCCGGCTGCTGGGACGGTGTGGCCCCACATGCAGTGGGGACAGCGGTGCACTAAGGGACAGGTGCATGCATGACTGGGCATGGGACTTGCACACCCACATGCTGAATGGAGGTCTGACTGTGTGCCTGAAAGGTGAATGTGACTCTTCAATGGCCCGAGAACCAAAGGAACAAACGACAAGGATGCAGTCATCGTGACCCAGCCATTCGTGCCTGAGCCCCTAGTGAACACTAACACCTCTCAGGCTTGGAGAGAAGTCCTCGCATCTCCTCTGAGGGAGGCCTCCCAGGGCCTAGGCCAGGTGGCCGGGAAGGAAGGAAGGCGATGTCCAGGTGGTCACAGCTGACCTGGGCAAAGTTTGGGGAGTTATCAGCCAAGGGTCTCTCACCAATTAGATGTTCTGGAAGCTGGTTTAAGACTGCACCAGACTGAGGGGTATTCTTGATGGGAATGACAACAGGAGATAGTGCACCCACAAATGTATCAGCAACCCTTTGAGACTCTGGGGAATGCTTAGGAATTCAAATTATATGCCCCCATCTAAAGAACAGTTCAAGTTAGTCTACACTTTTCTTAGTCTCTTTTATTATTTATGTTTTACATTTTCTTAGTTTAAATCAACTGGCATTCACTGTCTGTCTAAGGATCAGGGTTTTTGGTAACAAATAGCTTTTTTTTTTTTTTTTTTTTTTTTTTTTTAAGACAAGTTGTCCTTGAAGTCAAATTGATCCTCCTGCCTCAGCCTCCTTAGTGCTAGGATTACTGCGGTGCCAACATGCCCTGCCTTGATGGTGGCATTATTCTAACAGTAGACTTGTGAAAGGGGACCAGATTTTAAGTGCTGTCATTTTGACATAAGCTCTGCTTTGTGAATGTGAAGTGAATTCCATATTTCTAAAAATCAGGTACATTTCTGGATCTTGTTAAACTGTTGAATGTGGATACAACTGTCTGCCTTCCAGGGTGCTATATTTTAGGTTGAGAGCTTTGTTACAGCTTATAAAATATATGTTTTAATTCAGACCTCAGGTCCATTGGGGGACTCTCAAACATGTGCTACCTCAGCTGCCTCAGTTCTTTATATTCAAAAAGTTCCTAATCCTGAAGTTAAACATCATTCAGGTGTCATATGCAGCCGAATGAATGAATGTGTTTTTCCTTTTAAGTCTGACCAATTCTCATGTTTAAAAAGTCTAGAAAAAAAAAGATGCGATTATGTAAAAATGTGAAGGAATTGTGCCAAAATAATTAAAAGCCACTGCAAAACAAACACATTCTGATGGCGAAAATGTGTGATACTTGAGTACGCTGAAGTGTGTAGGTAAGTCAGGAAAGGCAACCAGGACAAATACTAATACTTTCATACCACTTATGTTAATTGAAACGCTCTTTATTTACACACTTACAATTGATTTTTTAAAGATAAGGGTTTAAAATTTGTTCATCATGGTAGCGCACACCTGTGATTCCCAGATGCCGGGGGCTGAGGCAGGAGGATCCCTTGAGTTAAAGGTTAGCCCTGGCTATGCAGCAAGACCCTATGTCAAAAAAAAAAGAAAGGAAGAAAGAAATAAATATATATGAAAAGAAAAGAGGAAAGGTCCCACAAAGACGTGTGGGCTGCCACCTTCTTGCAGTTTAGGGGCCTTTCCTGTACTCTTCCCCAGGGTGCCCACAGGCAGTCTTCCTGCCTCAGCCTCCCGAGTGCTGGGATTACAGACATGCGCCACCCACTCAGCGAAAGACTTGCATTCTTAATGTTCTGCGCTGTGGTAAGAGCAGGGTCGCCCTGGACCTGTGGTTCCCTTGACTCCTATGTTGCGGGGAGTCTTAGCTCCCCTCTTCCTCTGAGTGCTGCATATGCTGCTTACTGAAGGCGAATCCTGTTTCCTTCAGCCACTCCTCGCGATGGGTTTAAATGTTTTGTTTTTGTGACGTACAAGTAAGGAGGTCCTTCAGAATGAATCTTTTAAAACAGCGCGCTTTTTCCACAGGGCGGCATCTCGCAGTCACCAGCAGGGGGCGCGCGAGGTCTGGCAGGCACCGGTGGGCTCGGGAAGCTGCGGGGGCTTGGAGCAGCGCTGCGCAGGTGGTCCAGCTGTTTCACAAATTTATTTGTTTGCTTTGTACTTGTTTTTAGTTTACTTTTCACCATAGTTTTAGTGATGTAACAGGCTTGTGAGGATTTTGGATCATAGTTCTTTCTGTATTTAGTATTTTTTAAAAAATTTTTATCACGCCGGGCGTGGTGGCGCATGCCTGTAATCCCAGCACTAGGGAGGCTGAGGCAGGAGGATTGTTGTGAGTTCGAGACCAGCCTGAGCTACAAAGTGAGCTTAAGGCCAGCCTGAACTGCACAGTGAGACCCTGTCTCAAAAAAAAAAAAAAAAAAAAAAAAATCACATATCCTTAGGATAGCTTATATAAAAGTTTTTAATTATCTATTTTTGTGTATGTATTTGGTACAGGGTCTCACTATGGAGCTAAGGTTTGTAGTGATCCTCTTGTTTTCAGTCTCCCTAGCGCTGGGATTACAAGTGTGTGCCACCATGCCTGGACTCCGTCGCTGGCTTAGTGGACAGGGACAGGACCAGTGTGGTGTGTGGGGACAGGGATCGAATCCTGGCCACTGCACTTGCCAAAGCAGGTGCTTACTCCTCTGAGCTATCATGCCGGCCGTAAATTATTATTTAATCAAATTTGTCAAACTTAATTCTTTAATATTTGCATTTTGTATTCTTTTAAGAAAGCAGTGTTCTACCCCAAATCAACATTTTTTTCTTCTATATTTTCTTCTGGCACTTTATAGGCATTTTTCTCTTCCCCCCACAAAAAAGCCAGAGATGACTCATCATTTTTTAGCATTGTCTTTTGAGACAAGGTCTCACTATCTAGCCCAGCCTGGCGTCCAGCTCGTTACGTGGCCTGGGCTTGCTTCCTCCCAACTCTGCCTCCCAGTGCTGGGACGGCAGACGTGCACCACAACCATAGCTCATTTTTTTCTTGCAGTATGGGAAGGGTGGAACCCAGGGCCTCCCCACTGAGCTACATCCCCAGCACTTTTTATTTTTAATTTTGAGTCACTAATTTTTAATTTAGGGCCTTACTAACCCATTGGGTTGCTCAGCTGGCTCGAACTTGCCTCAGCCTCCCAAAACACTGGGATCATCATGGGCATTCACCACCACACTTGGCTCTTCATTTAGGTTATTTTTGATGTAACAGGAAACAACTTGTTCCCATTTATTTGAGAAATTCTTTGAACTTAAAAAATACAAGATCCAATCTACTAAAAATCATAATTCCATATGATGATTAGGGATATGCTTATGTATAAAATAAACTTTTAAATGCAGTGTGTCCTGGAGCAGGTCTCAAGGAGCAAAGCCTGTCTTTTTCGTTGCTGTTGTTACCAGGGAACGAACTTGGGACCTTGAACTTGCCAGGCAGGCACGTAGGCCACTGAGCTGTGTCCCTGGCTGTGCCCACTATTCGGGCTGCGGTAGTAAACAGTGGGTAGCAAATGAGGCAATACCAGAGCTCATGTCTGGGTCAGCTGGGGAAGGCGTTTTGGACAAGGCAGAGCCTGCTTACTGCCCACCTGTCCTGCCTGTATTGTGCCTCTTTGTGGTGCCTGTGCTGCCCCTGTCCTGAATCCGCCTCAAACCCAGCCAAACTTTAACAAGTTCTCCTGGCCCATAGAATGAAAGCCACCTGGATGTTTCAAAAGTTATTTTAAAGACCAGAAAAGCAACAGCTGCAAGGAGACTGCTCTCCCTTCTCATTGGCCTGTACCAAGACATAAGATTTGGGGCTGTGTGACATGGTGCACACCTGTTGCACTAGCTACTTAGGAGAGTGAGGCAGAAGGATCTCAAGTTTGAGACCAGCTTGGGCACTCTGACAAGGCTCTTTCTCCAGATAGAAAGGCTTGGGAATGTGGCTCGCTGGTGGCTGCTTGCCTAGCATTTGTGAGGTACTGGGTCTAGTCTCTAAGACTGCAAGTTAAAGAATGGATAGAGGAAAGAAAGGGATGGAGGAAGGGAAGGAGGGAGGAGGGAAGGGGGCGAAGAAAGAAGGGGGAACACAGGAAGGGGCTTGTTAAGTCCATAGCTATCTAAGAGTCTAGGCAGGGGCTGGGCCGTGGTGAGGAAGTTGTCCCTGTAGTGGAAGAGGTCACAAAACGCCCTTTGTCCCCAGGTGAAGGAGTTGCTCAGGCTGGCTTCTGGGTGTGCCGTGCAGGCCTCGCCCTGAGGCAGCCCCAAGCTGCTCCCCCAGTCTGGTCCCTTGCCCTCACGTCCAGCAGGAGGGTCCCCCCGGCCAGGTCCTGGCTGCAGCCTCCTTGATGGTCAGGTCCTCCTGACCCAGGGGCCCACATCCGCTGCGGGCTACAGGTAGGAGTCACAGGTGAGGTGTGCAGGAGCCAGGACTGAGCGGCCGGCCGCTCTCCAGCCTGTCCCAGGCTGCTTCCTGACCCTGCTCTCCCCACGGACCCGGTAAGGAGGCACTTGCGATACTGTGAAGCTTTTACCTTACTGTCCTTGTGACCCCAGCTTCCAATATCCAGTGAGTCACAGAGCACAGTCTCCTGCCAAAAGCAGCAGCAAGCTGTCTTCAATATGTGTTCTCAGGCCACCAGGACAGTGGCATTAGGTGGCCATGGGAGCTCGCTGCTCGGGCCATGTTGCTGTCATGGAATCACAGCAGACAATGGTCAGAGGTTGTAACAGCCTCAATGGGGATTTCAGGATCAGAGACTGCTCACGCAGAAGCCAAGGCCAGCGCTGTCCGCGGTGGGCTCCAAGAACTAGGCACAAGGTACACAGAAATCAACGCCACGCCTTCGGCTGGGCTGGTACGCTTTCAGAACCAGGGACAGCGCTCCTCTGCAGAAACCGTTGCCAGCGGTGCTTTCAGAACCAGGGACAGTAGCACCTCTATAAAAAGAATGAAAGATCGACCCTTCCAGCTGTGGCTTTCAGGACGGGGGACAGCGTCCACAGAAGACCAGCGGCACCGTTCAGAGGTGGGCTTTCATAACCAGGGACAGCACCTCGACTGGGCCCTCATCTTTCCCGTGTGGACACTTGGGAACGGTAGGATCCACCTGAGGCTGGAGACTGTGGGGAGCTTGGGACAGTTCTCTGGGTTCTGCACGTGACATTGCCCTCTAACCTGGCCCTGTCAGCCTGGGAGAGGAGACAGGCAGAGAGAAGTGCACCTCTGCTGAGCACCACATCCCCAGAACGGTACCCAGTGAGCTCAGTCCTGACTCCTGACCCAGCTGGGTCCTTGGGGTCTGAGCACATAAAGGGATGCGCAGGCTTTTTCTGAAAGTGGTCAGCCAAACTGCTAGGTGTATGGGTGCAACTCCCAATCCTCTCAACGACAGCTGCAAGCAGGATGGGAGTGTGGGGCCCAGCTCTGCTCAGGCTCATGTTTTTCTAGAAGGACCCAGAAGATCAGTGGGAGCTTCAGACTCCTTGATCACAGGGTGAGGACACAGATCAGCCACAGCGAGGGGCAGAGTGTGCAGGGATAAAAAATGTGACACCCTCTTGCCATCAGTATGTGACCATCACAGGGGACGGGGCATCTATGGACACTCCCCAGGGCCTCCATGTGCAGCAGTCTTATTATTTGTAGCTCGAGGACCCCCAAAGCCTCATGCCCATGGATGGGACTTTTGGAGGGTGTTGGACTGTGGGCACTGATAGCTGACCCTGAGTTAAGACAGGCCATCACAGGTGCGGCTTTGCAGGCTTATCTCCCTCTCCAGCTCCTGCCTTCACTTCCATTTCCTGTTCACCATGACTTGAGAAACTGTCCTCCGCCTGGCCCCTCTTCCATGCCATCCTTCCTCGGGGCCTGTGGCCATGGGCTGAACCATGAACTAAGGTAGGCCACTCCCCCCCCCCCATGCTGTGTTTTTGAGTGCTTTGTTCCAGCTGTGGGGAGAGGGACAGACAGCTGTTATAGGACTTTGCTGTGCAGGACTGACTGACGTGACTGACTCAGGCTCCAAGAAAGTGCTTCAGACCAAACCAAGTGCCCAGGGTTGGTCTTCATGGTGGGGCCATCCATGCCCTAAGAGCTGGTGTGGTCAAGCTATGACAAGGACCGGCCCACCAGGTGAGAAAGAGATGAGCTCCAAGAGTCATGGGAAGTGGCCAGGCCTCTCCGGGCAAGGCCAGTCCTTCCTTTTATGCCTGACCCATGAGGTTCTCTCATTCTGCTAGAGTCCTGGCCACTGATCACATCCGTGGCTATGCTGTGAGACCCACGTGGAAAGCAGGAGAATCAGGAGTGCAGGCAGCATCCTGCTCTTGCCTTGTGACATGGGCACTGCTGAAGGCCTAGATGAGGCTTAGGAGGGGTGGGGTCACAGAGGCCCCACCCTGCCAGCCTCACTCCCCTTTTAACTCAGTCTCTGGACAGATGTGACAGCTGTGGAGATGCCCTTGGATGCCCAGAACATGCTCGGCAGCTTAGCACAAGGAAAAGCAGCTGCTACACGGGATGCAGATGCAGCCTGCTCCTCCTTGGCAGCAACTGCTGCTGCTCCAACCTCACAGCCCCAGGGCAGCTGCAGTGTCCCTGCCCTGTTCCAGAGGACCTTCCCCTGTGGCCACCCTGAGCAGAGGAGCTATCAGGACTTGGGTGGGCCACGCAGGAGTGGCGATTATCATCTCCGTCACCACCATGAGAGTTTGTGACGGCGCTGTCCTAGCATGCATGCTGTGGTCAGGGACACTATGGCATTGTAACACAAAGCCTGTTCTTGCTCCTTTTCCCAGAATTGGAAACTGAGGTAAAGGGAGTAAATCTAACCATGGTCTTGGTGTGAGGGGAAGAGGTGCTAAGGTACAACCCAGCATGTTCAGCATTAAAGCTGATGCTCTGGTTTTTTTTTTTTTTTGTATTTTAGGGAAGGGTCTCACTACTAGATTGGACTTTTAGTTATCCTCCTGTTCACGGCCTCCCAAGAGCTGGGATTATTTCAGGGGCAGGGCTGGCACCAGCAGGCCTGGGGATTGAAACCCTGGCCCTTGCGGGTGCTTTAATCTGCTGAGCCATTTGGCCAGCCCTGGGCTTTTCTATCATGATCAAGAAAATCTGGCTTAAATGTTGAAGGGGTTGTGCTTCTTTAGGCAAAGCCCAGAAGGCAGGCGGGGCCGTCATGGTGCTGGGGTTCTTGCTGAGGACCCAGGTTCCTCTTACTGTCCTCAGTCCAACTGTGACAGGAGCTTCCTTCCACACTTCATTTTTTCACGGTCCTAGCTAGCTGCTGAAGGACAAACCATCACACCCACTTTACAGGTAAAATGATAGGAAGTGCCCTGCTCTTTACAGATTAGTAGTGAAAGCATAGCATTTGGTGCAAACGAGGGCAATCTTCGCTTATGCACCTGCTGATCGTATGGCTCCAGGATAGTATGCCATTTTGCTTTACTACATTTTGGTTTCTTTATCTGCTAAATATTAACAGTGACCATGCCTTCCAGGTGGGGCTTCTGTGTGTGCCAGGCACGCATCAAGTGCTCAGTTAATGTGGGGAAGAGGAGGATCACGCGCCGTGGCAGCTGCTGGTGGTGGTGACAATGGTGATGGTGGCTGTGAACGCTGGAGACAGGCTGAGAGCTGTCTTAGTTGCTATCCCATTGCTGGGATGCAATGCGCGACACAACTCAAAGAGGGCAGGCTTCAACCTGCCTCACGTTTTACGTTTTCAGTGCATGGTGTGCTGGCTCAAGGCACGGGGTGGGATGGAAAGGTCTGGTGGGGGAGAGCTGCTCACAGCTTGCAGGTGGAGAACAGGAAGAAGAGAGTGAAGTGAGGGGCTGTCCAGGCCACGCCCAGACCCACCCCTTCCCTAGGCCACACTTGCTCCCCAGGCTCCGCCTCCTGCCGCACAGTCAGCTGTAAGGGTGGATCAAGGTGAATCCGGTGCTCTCAAAACCCAGTTACCTTCCCACAGCCCCACCCCTGGCACCCAGGTTTTGGAGGCCTACTGGGGCTCTAACCCTTCACAATGACGACGGGGGTGATAACAGTGAAGGTGATTTAAGCCTAGAATTGCTTCCTTCTGTGTCTTCGTGATTGATGAAGGCGGAAGTGGGCTACATCTGTATGGTGTGAAGAAAATAAACAAATGCCCATTTATCACGATCTCATTATGATCAGGTTATCTAATTGTCCTTGAAGAAAGTGCTTGCTTAGGAAATGAATACCAACTGTCTTAGATACTGTAACTTGTTTTCTGCCTGCAAGGTAATAGTCTCTGGCTTGCTGCACAAGGTGTTTGGATGTGTGTGTGTGTGTGTGTGCGCGTGTGTGCGCACGCGTGTGTGCATGCTAAGAACATATGTGCAGGTAGCAAAACAATTTAAGCTGTTAATTACTATTATTATTATTATTATGTTATGATTATTATTATTGTGTTTGGTACAGGGTCTCACTACACAGATCAAATCCATAGCGATCCTCGTTTTTAGCCTCCCCAGCACTGGAATTACAGGTGTGTGCCACCATGCCCTGACTCAATGCCTGCCCAGTGGCGCAGGGGTGGGGCCAGCACAGCCTGAGGTTCCAGGGACCAAACACTGATTCATGCACTTCCTTAAGCAGGTGCTTATTCTGCTGAGCTATCTCACTGGCCCTTAACCTGTTAATTTAAAACAGCAAGTGCTGAGGCAGGAAGACGTCAGCTCTGAAAGCTCTGTCACCTCTGAGGCACTCCACAAGAACCTTGTCTGGGCGAGTCTGGGCATGGTGGTGCACACCTGTAACCCCAGCGCTGGGGAGGCTGCAAACAGGAGGGTCACTATGAGTGGGAGACTGCTGTGCCTCAGGATCCTCAGGGACAGACATGGGGAAGGCAAGCCAGCCCAGGGAACTCTCCCACAGGCCAGCAGTTCTCAGGTCTTCAGTTAGTTGTTTCCAGTTATAACTGTTGCTTAGTGATCCTTCTTTTTTTTTTTTTTTTTTTTGTTTTTGAGATAAAATCTCACTACATACTCCAGGGTGGCCCCAAAACCACCTTGGCTACCAGCCTGGTCTCAAACTTTCTGTGATCCTCCTGCCTCAGCCTCCTGAGTGCAGCGATTACAGACATGCACCACCATACTCTGCTGTTTTTTCTACTTTTAAGACCAGTGTGTTCTCAGGTCAGTTTACCTTCTGTATGGAGCTGTGCCTTATGACCCCTGGCCAGTGTCCTGCTGGGTGAGGGTGGAATTGTTGGCATGGAGGGTCGAGAGTCTGCCAGGGGAAGAGTAGAAGCCATGGCCATAGCTCTGGTCCTGTAGGCAGCTTGACCACCTTGGGCGTTCCAGCCCCTGCTCCACACACATCCCCTGCCCCATTGCTCGGCTGCACATCCTGGTCCCCAGGGCCCAGAACCTCAAGGCACATATGGTTCACCAGGACACACAGGCTGCTGGACGGGGAAAGAGGTTTTCAGACCACCCTTGGAGAATAGGTAAATAGCTGAACCCCGAGCCCAGCCCTCCTTCTGGGGGCCCTCATGGAGGAGACTGAGGGACACCAGCTCCACTCTGCATGTTGGTGTCTGGGGAAAATTTGCTTTGGTCACAATCTGGGTTGCAACCCGGATCAAATCTGCACAGCAGCAGTTTTCTCTCTTCTTCTCTGGACTTTTAAAACATGCACAGGTATGTGGCATTTGCTGCATGCACTGAGCATTTGACGCTGTTTCCAAGGACCTAGCTCAGGAACACTGGCCTGCAGATGCTCACGCCAGACTTCCAGGATGGTGATTTTGTCATCTGCAAGCATCAGCACCATACGGTCTGTCACTCTCAGTGTGCTGACATTTGAGTGGGGTCCTTCCCGGGGCAGAGGCCTGTCCTGAGCGTGGGAGGACATTCAGCAGTGTCCTGATCTCTTCTCATAAAATGCCACCAGCCAGATCCCACTCTGGGCTGTGTCTGCGAAAGCTGTCTCCAGTGCCAAACGCAGTGACACGAGCTTGTGATCCCTGCACTCCAGAGGCTGAGGCAGAAGGATCACTATCAGCTCTGCGCCAGCCTAAATTATATAGTGAGACCAACAGGGATTTTTAGAAAGCTCGGCAGTTGGACTTACAATGTTTAGGATTCGAGGGGAGGAGGAAGGAGAACTAGTTCTCTCTGGTCATGAAGGTCCTGGATTGGATCTCAGGAGTGCGCAAGAACGCCATGAGGATGCGCTGATGTCTCATGCAGGATCAGGGTCTCAGGGCGGAGGAAGAGGGCCCCAGCGGCTGCACCTGTCACCTGCTGGCCAAGCTCTAGCCACTTGTGCTTTGTCCTGGGACATCTGCAGGTGGGGACTGCTTATTATAGCACATTTTTGAAAAATGATTTACTTGCTGGGAGGGGGGGTGCACGCCTAGAATCCCAACACTCGGAGGCTCAGGCAGAGATATTCAAGGCTAGCCTGAAATACACAGTGAGACCCTGTCTCAACAAAAACAAACACATCAAAAAAAGCAAAGTACTTCACCAAATCAATAATTGCTCAGGTGATGCAGGCCAGGAGTGAGTTTCTGGCTTTCTGGTCCTGGGCTGATAGTGTCCTACACAGGACATCCCCAGAAATGGACTCACCCGGGGAGACGAGTGCTGGCACCACCCTGGGCTGGGTCCAGGTCTGATGTCTGGGTCCTCAGGACATGGACACCCTGACACCCACCAGCCTTCTGGTTTGGACTCAGGTTTGCTTCTGGGCTTCTAGGTTCAGAGCCGCCACCTGTGGCTGCAGGAGACCTGCTGTCTGGCACACAGAGGGCCACTCCCCACCCACACTGACTGCTCACAATCCGCTCTGCATCTGCTCCCGAAGGGTCCACATAGCGCTGGGCCAGCTGCTGGGCCACAGGGTGCGTTTCCATCAACTGTATTAAGCCTTTGTGTTTTCAGATAATTTCAGTAGCTGACTGCACTCCAGTTGCCAGGTGTCCAACAGCTCAACTTTGTATCTGGGAAACAATTTTTGTAAATATCTATCATGCACACGTGTTTGTGTTTCTACTGAAACCATCTGGCAGTCCTATTAAAATATAGACAGGAACCTCTGGAATGGAAGAAAACAAAGCCTGAGAAGGGACACATGAGCTTTATTAGAAGCGTTATTGTTCTTGAAGTTAACGCTTGAGAAATTCACTCTGGAAGACCCTGCACATTCTGCTACCTGGAGCCCGGGACCCTGCTGGATCCCCTTGAAAAGACAGGGACCCACACCAATAGGGGTGGGCTGGCCCCTTGCTGTGGGGCGGCAGGGGCCAAGACAGCTCTGGTTCCCGTGGCAGAGGTGAGCTGGCCATTCCTGGGCTAGTCCTTTCCTGCATCTGTTCTCATGGCTCTTCCCCCTGCAGCAATGCTGGCCAAGTGCAGGGCCCCAAGTCACTTCACACTGGGCCTAGGAATCAGGAAATGCGAGACTGAGCCCAGGGCTCCTGTGACTCGGCTCCCTGGCAATCCTTTACGCGCCACCCATAAAACTCAAAATGTTCGGGGGGGGGGCAGGACTTTGAGCAGGGCTCAGGATGCTGGCAGTGCCACTGTGACCCACCCAGAATCTGCTGCTGGCCAAGGGAGAGTCAGGTGTGCAAGCCCTGAGCAGTGCTCTGAGGTTTCTAGTGACTGAAGGTGGCCACAGGCTTTTCACCTGAGCCATGTGTACTACAGTGAAAGAGCCCGCTGCTGCCACCCACAGCCCACGGAGGCGACACATGCAGGAGTCCCCCAAGAGGAAGGCCAGGGCACACACACGCACACCAGGAAGACTCAGCCATGACCAGGAAGGAGGGCCCTCAACGGCAAGTGGACTGTGGTGTTCTGATTCAACTCTCACCCAAGAGTTCCAGAACCCTTGGTGTCTTCCTCTCCCTCAAGGGAATTGGTCACTTAAAGGGCCCCGAAGAGCTCTAGGAAGGTGACGAAGGACAAACAGGCTGGTCTGACTGTCCCCATGGGGCTGGAGCTGGTCATAGGCAGGAAGGTCTCCACACTCTGCATCCAGCCTATGACTCCTGATTGGCTCCAAAGGCAGCCCCTTCCTCCAACTCATTGTGAGCACTTGATTTCGCAGTGCCGCCATCCCTTGTCACATGGGGGGACATTCAGTCTCCTGGGCCTTTCTGGAGGCCACCCCTGGTGGTTGTATCTGAGCCTTGGCATCTCCAACCCCTTCTTACTCTCCTAAAAGCATGCAGTGATGGTGCCTCCCTCAGCGTCCCATCTTCTCAGTGTGAGCCCTGGGGCTTGGGGACTGCAGGTGATCACTGAGACAGAATTCGTGCTACCTTGTGAAAGGCTATTTTTTAATTAGGCCTTGGCAGCTTGCTAATGGCACCTCTGGGAGGTACAATGACTCTTCAGTGGTGCCTCCACAAAGTTGGGGGCTTGAGCTGTTTCTTGTTTGAAACAGAAAATACAAGACAGAGGCAGGAGGCTTTGCTTGGCCTTAGACCTCGCAGACAGCTGTTTTCCAAAGATGATGCTGGCTGTCGTGCACTGTGAACAGAGGCGGCCAGGCGCTGCTGTGGAGAGCTGGGCACCCAGGGACACCAGGTCACTTGCGAGGCTGCTGAATGTTCTGGGGCCGTGGGGAAGGATGCTTGTCTATGGAGGCGTGGGGCTTCTGGTGAGCCACTTGTGCGGCTGCTGGGGGGAAGTCCTTGTCGCCCTGTGAGGAGACAAAACACACAGGCAGGTCCCCTGTGAGTGAATCTGTCAATGTGCATGGCAGCCCTAGACCCAGGGTCCTGGCTTTTTGTAGGATAGGCAGGGGCTATAGGAGGGCGACAGGCTGCAGGTCCATTGGCAGCAAGAAGCCACCCCTGTGGCTGGGAGTGTCCAAGGCCATCATAGCAAGGAGCTACCGGTGGCAGAGCCCATGTGCCACAGGATGGGCAATGCTGAAGCCTCTGCCCATGGGATGAGACGGGTTCCGCACGACTGGTTTGGCACGGAGCTGGGTGCCACAGGCTGCACTGTGCCAAGGCATCCTTTGAACTGGGGCAAGGCAGGACCTAATGCAGTCTCAAATATAGACATGTTAGCCAGACAGAGCACTGGGAGGGTAGAGGCACAGGTGGAGTTCAGTGAGGGAGAGTGAGGTGATCTACCTGGCTTCAGGGAAGGTGCTTGGCTGTGCTTGTCAGATGACTAGCTGGTTCCTTATGGCCACAGCAGGGGTGACCGAGGCTGGGGCAGGCTGCAGTCTGGCATGCACAGTAGAGCTGACTGAGCCATAGCTAATGATCTCGTGTGTGGCTGCAGCCATGCCTGTCCCAGGCTCTCAGGGTGGCCGTGGCCACAGCTCCCTCAGTGGAACTGTTCCTAGCAATAATATTCTCTTCAGACACCATGTGAGGACTTGCACGTAGTAAGGGACACAGAGCCTGAACGGTGTCACAGTGGGGCTGTTAGGAGAGAGTGGGCTTTCCTACAAGAGTTTCATGGATGAGTGATGGGAACAGAACATCAGCTTAGCTCAGGGACTGAAAAGGAAAGTCGCCACTGGGGAGGCATCAGCGAGGGCTGCGCATGATCCCAGCTTTGTTCATAGGTGCCTAATTCATAGGGAAGTCTTATGTGTCATGACATAACACTCTCAGACTGATTTTCTCAATCATTTAAAAATGTGGAATCATACCATGGACTAAGTGCCTGCTTAGGCAAGGACCAGGGCTCCATCCCTGGCACCACATGCCGCACCGGCCTTGCTCCTTGACTCAGGAGCACTGAGTCAGCCACCAACATGGGGCATGGTGGCGCTTGCCTCTAACCCCAGTGCAGGGGAGGCTGAAAATCAGACGCTGAGCTGCACAGTGAGACCCTGCACAAAACGTAGAAAAAAAGTGCGTGTGTGAGGAGGAATCCTTTCTGCTCAGGTCACACAGACCCTGGCTCCTGGCTATAGCCTGCAGGCCTGGAGGAGCCCACGTGTTCCCTCCTGCTGGGCTCGCCTGGCTGCAGGCTCATAACTACAGAGGCTGGGATGAGGGCTCCTTGCCCTGGGTGCGAAGAGGTGACTGCTCTTACCCGGGCGATGACACCGGAGATGAACACAGTTGGCTTGGGGGGGCTGGAAGACAAGAAGGAGAGGCAGGGTGAACAGAGCTGTCCTGGAAGGGGCCAGAGAGGCAGCAACTGCAGCAGTGGGTGAGGCTGGGTCTGCAGTGTGTGAGAAGGAGGAATTGGGGAGCACCTCTCTTTCTCCATGTTAGCTTTTCCACAGCCACCTGGCTGTTGGGCCCTGGTACCCCCTTCTCCTGAGGTTTGTCTGGGCAGAACAGCAAACAGCAAGCAAACTGCCTTAAGAGCACTTTCTTTTTGCTTCTGGGTGAACCCTCAAAATTCCACACTTCGCAAGCCTAGCCATGTTGTTTTAGTGACAGAATCAAGTGGAAACAGGTGCTTCCTGGGTGGAGGCTGCTCCATGCTGGGCGGGATGGGCTTCCTGCCTCCTGCACCAAAGTTTCCCCTCCCATGGTCCTGAGCTCCTGGCTTCCAGCAGCTTCTACCCTGGGAGACCCCAAGGCCAGCACAGACTGCCAGCTGGCCCCCGTGGTCCAGGCATTATGCATGTAAAGTCCTTTGGAAGCTGTTGCACTGTCAGCACTTTATTTACATGGAAGGCCCCAGAGTATGATGGAATTGAGCAGGTACAAGAGGGTTCACCAGAGAGAGGTGGCCAGCGCACACTGATGTCGTGGATGCAGCTCTGCCTTGTGCCAGGCACTGCTCACGGGGCTCCTGGACTTTCCACAGATGCTGCATGTGCTCCTCTTACACAGCGCTGCTGCTGCTCTGCGATGGGCTCTCAGGACTCGACAATCGGGCAACCCGTGTGCTCACGTGCCCCATGCTTGTGTCTGGACACAGCCCAGCCCAGAGTGTAAAATGAGGCTGCAGGGGTGTGGGGCAGCAGTGCATGGGAGTGAGACCGTGAGACGCCTCTGGCACAGGGAAGCAGGCCAGGCCAGGAGGTGGACACCAGCTCCCAGCCCAGCCAGTGGGCCTAGGGTCACAGTGTCTCCTAGCCCGCAGCCCACTGCTCTGCTGCCACAGTCACTTTGAGAAGCACTTCTCTTAGCTTGGTCCTGCCGCAGGCAAATGCCCCATACACAGAGTTCACTGGTTGTGCATGCCCCCAGAACACTTGAAATCCTTAGTGAATGACAGCCTCCTCCCCAGTCTGGCTCACAGGGGCTATGGTCAGATTCCAGGGACCCAGTGGAGGCACCAGGGATGATACTCTTCTGGCCTCCCTGACCCTACGGGCCACCAGCCTGTGGGGAGTGGTTACTGTGAGTGCTGTGAGCTCTGCTCACAAAAGAACAGTGATCACATAAAGCAGCTGAGCAAACCATCGGTACAGGGACAGAGGGTGCTGGCCTGCTCAGAAACCTGCACTGTGTGGTAAATGCACCCAAGAGGCATTGGGTGAGGGTCACAGGGACATTATATGACAAATGATTAGCCACTGCTTAGTTGGGTAAGGAGAGGGGGCAGTGACAGTGTCCTACAGCAGTGCTCCTGCTGGGTGCAGACAGCTCCTTGCAAAGGAATCTGGGAATGGTAAATATTAGAAGCCACAAAAGTAAATATTAAAATTTTATATTGAATTAGCATTAAATATTTAAATAATAAGTAAACACTAAAAAAAGATGAAGCAAAAGTCCAAATATGGTCTTTTCAAACCATTTGGGTCCATGTTTAAAACACCCACCTTACACACCAGTGCACATCCACCCTGCATGCCTGGTGCCAGTGTTGAGCCCCACAGCCCCTCAGGGATCCATGTTCCATGCTGCTTGTGATCTGGTCACAGAAGCCCAAGGAGAAGGACTCAGGACATAAGGTTGTGACTGTGCCTTGTGCACACCATAGAGGGCTAACAAGCTCAGGGGCGGGGACACCGCCTGCAGTGTGATGCCACGCTCGGGCACCATGTGAACTACTCCATTCACCAGGGTGAGGGCATCGACGCTATGATAAGGGACTGCAGCCTGTGTTACCAATTGTGAACTGCTCTGCTTGGCGCTGGAAGAAGTGAGGCACTGAAGGAGCCGGTGTGGTGGGTCTGCAGGGAGGGCTTTGGTTTAGGACAGTCAGTAAAGCAAAACCAAACGAGTGCTGCGTGCATGTGCGAAGCTTCTCGCCAACAGGAAGGGCACTAGCCCAACACTGGTGGAGAAATATTGCTCGCTGGCAGCTCCGGTAAACTCCCTGACACAGTCTTGTGCCTTCAAAGTTTCCTCGGGAACTCAGCAAGCTCAGTGGTCAACTCCATGAAAATGTTCCATCTGACCATTTTTAGCACACTCCAGGGGTGTGAAGTGTCCACAACTCCATTTCTGGGCTCTCACCGGTGAGAGTGACCCCTGCCTCTGTGAAGGTCGTGACCCCTACTGCTCACCCTGCAATCTCTGCACTGCTGTGGCCTGCAAGCTGGGCTCGCTGGTGGGACAGGCAGTATCTGCATTGTGTGTCTGGTCTCCTGCATTAGGTGGTGTCTTCCAGGCCATGTTGTGTTGGAGCATGTACAGCATTTCAGTTCCTTTAGAAGCCACACAATACTCAAAGGTACACACACACACACACACACACACACACACACACACGTGCGTACACCTACCACATTTGATTTATTGACAGACACATGGGTGTTTCTGGCCACTGGGTATTGTGAATGAGGTAGCAGTGAACACGGTACACAAATGTTGTTTTAAGTTCCTTTGTGTCTACATGATGGGGAACCACTGGATCCTATTGGAATTCTCTGCTTAGGTTTATTTTTAATTTTAATGGAGCTGGGAACTGAATCCATTCCTCACTCAGGGTCCCTGCCACTGAGCTGCATTTCCAGCCCTGCCTCCTTTGAAGGGTTAGGGTTGAACCCAAGGCCTTTGTACTGTGCTACTTTCCTAAGCCCCACCCCCCCCTTTTTTTTTCTGAGACGGGGTTTACTAAGTCACTCAGCCATTAAGGCTGGACTGCAGCTTTTGATCCTCCTGCCTCAGCCTCCTAGGGATAGGATTACAGGCATGTACCACCTTATGTGGCTTATGGTTAACTTTCTGAGGAACCACCAAACTGTCTCGCATAGTGGTTGATCCACTTTACACTCTGCCAGAAATGCACAAGCTCTCTGGTTTCTCCATTCTGAAAACGCTTAGTATTTCCTATTTTGTGAAAAAAAAAATTCTACTGTATGAGAAGGGGGATTTCACTGTAATTTAGCAACTAATGCCAAGAGTCGGCTTCCTCGTCCGGGGAATGATATGCACCAGTCTGTCTTGATCATTCGGCAAAGGTCTTCCAGGGCTTGGACATCCCTCTGCCCTAGTTCCTGTCATCTCTTCTCAATCGTCGCTGTGAGGACACCTGGGTCTGCCTGCGAAAGCACGAAAGCCACGTGTCTATGGCAGCCCGCAGCGAGCTCTGGCGCTGAGGTTTCTATTCAGTTCAGCACCTACAGCTAACAGCATCTGGAGCCGGCGACCACGGCTGGCTACATTCCTACAGCAGAGGAATCCGGAAGCCACTGAGAGACAGCAGCTTGAGTGAAGTCCACAAACATAGAGCCTGGTAGGCAGCGGGGTGCAGTGTGTGCTCCCTGCAGCGCTGCGTGTGCAGCCCCATCTGAGTCCACATGGAATGTAACCTACATTTCCATGGTTCTGCAGACTGCAAAAGCAGCTTTGGGGATTTATGCATTCTGACAAAAAACATCCCGACAGATTTTTTTTTTTTTTTTTTTTTAAATGTATTTGGTAGAAGGTCTCATGGTACCAGACCCATAGTGATCCTGTTTTCAGCCTCCCCAGGGCTGGGATCGCAGGTATATGGCACCACACCTGGACTGGGTTGCCACTGAAGCTGTTGTGATGATGGGCCATTATTTTCTCTCGGGAAGCAGAGATGGTGAAGACTGTCATCCCTGTATCTCAGGGCTTCCCAGTCTTCAGAAAGGCACTGAATTTGCAAGGAGCCTCCGGACAGGTGGGAGGAGTCTGAGAACGAACCTTCCCACCAGCTGGACTGCAGTGGCCGAGTGTGTGCTCTGTGCCCTGTAGTCAGGACAAAGTCCTAGAAATGCTGAGGGAGCAAGTGATCCTAAGGCAGGCAGGTGTTGCCAAGACCAAGTCTACTTCGCTCAAAGTCCTGAGAGTCTGGAATTCACATTCTTTAATGCCAGAATTCCAGGCCTATGGGTACTGAAATGCTTTAATGAACTCAGGTCTATATCCCAGCACTGCTACTCCAACCTGTCCCCAACACAAAGATGACTGCAATGATGTGGCATCCTGTCTGTGTGTTCCAGGACTTTGTCACTTTGTGTGTCAACAGGGGCCCTGGCTGCCTTGACCTCTGCCCCACCTCCCATGTGGGACGCAGCTGCAGGAACCCTCCTGGGGCAGCCAGGTGTCTCCCATGTCCCAGACTCCTGCATCTACCACTGCTTTCGGGTCAGCCCCTGCATGCGTGACATGGGCTATGTAGGTCCTGGGATGCCCTCTCCTAGACTCCAATTCCCACCCTTTGGGCCCTGTCCAGCTGCACTGTGGTGCATTTCACCTGCCCAGCTCTTCACCAGCTGCCCAGCAGGCACCACCCCATCCCGCCAACCAGTGCTCTCAGGGATGCAGAGAGCAGCCCAGCACACAAAGGCCCCAGGGCACCAAGGGCAGCTTGCCCTTACTCGGTTTCCACAGCCAGGCAGCTGGGCCAGAGCATCGCCTTGGGCACTCTAGCCCTGCTCCCCCAGCACAGTGCAGGGTTCTTTCCCCTATACTGCTTAAGCCCAGGATCTTCTCCACTCCCGTGAGAACATTCAGAGCTCCCTGTCATCAGAATGGACTTTGCAGGGAGCAGGGGCCCCGCAGCCCCTGACTGCTTAGCCCGTTCCTTCCCAGCTGCCTGCAGGGCTTAGGAAGAGGAATTGCCTTGGGCGCTCTGGGCTGGAGAGTCGCAGGTGTGCACACAAGCATGTGCTGGTCAGGCCATCAGCCCAAGGGAGTCGCAGCTGTGAGAGCCCAGGTGGCTGTATGGCTTGCTAGAAGCCCCATTTCACAGGGCCCTCACCAGGCTGGTAGTTCTGACCCGGCTCTGGGGTCCAACTTGTTTTCTGCACCTGCTTTCTCCTGCAGTTGTAAACACTTCAAAAAGTCCCAGTGCTTGGCGTTCATGGAGGACACTCGGGCTTTCATGCGCTCTTTTCTCTCAAGGACAGGGACGATGGCTGGTGATGAAAGCTACTCTTTATCAATGGCTTATGAAGGGCCAGGCATCGAGTTAAGAGCTTTTCTTAGATGATGGTAAGGTAGCTCTTGACCCAGCCAGGTAGCAACTGTTATTTCCATTCTGGGGCCGGAACAGTGAGTTAAGCAGGGTCAGTGACTTCCTGAGAGTTACAGTCGCTAAGTGCCAGGGACACTTGGACAAGGTTGTTCAGAGTTCGAGACCAGCCTGGAGTCAAAGCTTCCTTCTGGCAGCCTCAATTTTAAGGTTCTGTCTTCTGCACATGGTGAAGAGCTGCAGGTTTTGATGGCAAGCCAGGTAAGTGCACTCTGAAAGCCCCTTATTCAACCAGACAGTAATTATACTCATATCTGTATCTATCTAAACATTTACCTTCTGATGAGAAAATGATTTTTTTTTTTGAAGTATTATCATTTCTGTGTGCAGCTCTTAACTAGCATACAGAGTATGTCTCCAGAGTTGTGACTCCCGATTCTCTGCAGTGCCCAGAGCGGCTGCACACCTATCCAGGGCCTGGATGAGCACGGCTTGGCAGCCCAGCCCCCTACCCCCAGCACTCAGCTCCTGGCTCCAGGACCACCATACAGCCAGGACTGCAACCTCCCCATGCAGCCCAGATGGAGCCCGTCCTGGGGCGGACAGAAGGACACAGCCAGCCAGCAGCAGTGAGGACGGCACTGGGGCTGCACTGCAGGGCCTGTGTTTATACTCGACTCTGCCAGTGACCAGCTGGGGGCTCCCTCCACCTCTGTGGGCTTAGTTTCAGTCCCAGATGCTGCCTTGTGGGGTGACTCCATGTATATTCCCCCAACACCGCTCGGCACACCACGAAGGCTCCATAAGTGTCCGCTGTTCTGATGATGGCGATGAACACGACAACACATCCATTCATTCCCCATGAAGGGCCACTTATAGGTCGTCTTTCTGTTGGCTGTGCACTCTCTGTGTGGCCACGGCCTGGCCAGTGCTTAGTGCACCCTGCAGCCAGAGGAAACGCAAGGAAGTGATGTGGTGCCTGGGGACGTGCCACAGCTGTGCTGGCCCAGCGTCCTGGGATGACAGAGCGCAACCGTGCTGGGGAAAGTGCTTGGAGGACAAGGGCAGGGAGTGGCAGTACCGCGCAGCAGCTCTTACTCTGCCATAGGCCTCTCATGCAGCCTTGGAAGCAGCAGCCAGAACATGAATACCTGGTGCCACCCCCAGTCTCCCGAGCAGCTGGGAGGAGCCAGGCAGGTGCCCCTTGCTCCCTGCATGGTGCAGAAGCACAGCAGTGTGGAGGGGCCACCCCCATATCACTGCACTGAGCGGAGGCCGAGTCTCCGTCCTTTTCTGGGAAGAAGCTCGTGGTCTCACAAGAAGGTGCCTCTCACTGGGGGGCAGCATGGTGACAAGGGACAGGAGCTGCCTGGGGGCCTGAAGCCTGTTGCTCACATCTGTGTCAGGACCAGTTCAGTCCCATTTCCGGGAACTTCACTATAGCCCCTGCAGGGCGATGTGGTGGGCTCAGCCAGAAAGAGGAGGGGCACTATTGCCCTGGGGCAGCTCTTGATCACTCCATGTGGCCATGCCACCCATGGGGTGCAGGCCCATGTTCTGGTGCTGTGCTGTGACCCGCAGGGCAGCTCCATAAGAGGGGTGCCATGCAGGCATAGAGACCTCTGTGTATGCATGGACATGTGCATGTACACACACACACACACACACACACACACACACACACACACACACACACACACACACAGGCTGCTGTGTGACACAATGGAGTACTGCATGCCAGAGTGTGGCATCAGAAGGAAAGGTAGACACCAGTGAGCTTCTGAGAGCACAAAGTAGAGGAGGCACAAGGAAGGGGGCTCTGTGGGCACCTGAGAGGAGCTGGTGAGTGGGGTGTGGCTGGCATACTGGCCTGTGCCCCAGGAGAATACTCTCCTCCCTACCTCCCTGCCTCCTCCATCCCTCCTTCCCTCCCTTCCTCCTTCCTTCCCTGCCTCCCTCCCTCCCTCTTTTCCTCCCTGCCTCCCTCCCTTTGTTTTTTTAGACACAAGGCCTCACCATGCAGTTCAGCCTGGACCCACTATGTAGTTCAGGGTAGCCTCCAACTTATCGTGACCCTCTTGCCTCAGCCTCCTAGAGCGCTGAGGTTCCAGCCATGTACCGCCACACCCAGTGCAAATGCTCTCTTTGCTCCCCTCCTCACAAACCACAGAGCTCTGAAAACATTTTAGCAGCAAAGCCTGAAACTGTATTTTGACTTTGCTCTGAACCCTGTTGGTGCTTTAGTGAAGTTTCTGAAAAAGTATATTCCCATTTGTGTGCTTTGAAAAATATTTCTGTGTAAACACAAGTAGACAGAAAACAAACCCATTGCCATTTCTAGTTCTTTAACAGTCTCCCAGGGCTGGTTTTAATTTATTGAGGTTATTGATTTTCTGGACACCAAAATGGCAGTTAGTAGGCTGGTGGCCAGTGGTAGGGCCACACTGCTGCACACGGGTCGCCCACAGTTGTGACGCGGATGCGTCCACCAGATGGCAGTGCTGGTCCTCTCTGCCGGTGTGGCCACTCCCGGATTACCAGGCAGCGGGAGTCTCCAGGGAAGATGATCTCATTCACGGTCACAGACCTGACTGAACGCAAACAAGACGGCGCAGGGCTTTGGCTACCGTTCTAAACCCCTAGAGAAGACGACCTGGCCCCAACCACTCCAGGTCTGCTGTGTGCATTTGCACCTCTGCCCCTGGTTTTGGCCGGGAAGGACATGAGGCCCGTTTGCAGTCTGGTCCTGTAGTTTCCTACCCCACAATCAGTTTGCAAGTCCGACATGTAGAAGCTGGGGCTGGCACCAGCACCGCCACTGCCTTGGTCCTCCCTTCCTCTTGCAGCCCTCAGGGCCCTGAGACGAGAGGAAGAACCCCTGCGCCTTCTCCTGCATCCACCTAGAGCTGGTCTGGACCAGATGTTTGGCCGTGCACCGAGACATCAGCACCTCACCTGCTGCCCTGAGGTCAGAGGTGGAGCCCCTGTCCTGGTGTGCAGTGACGCTGGCTCACACATGATGCACAGCCTGAGAGCCGCCAGCTGTTTGAGAGTGGCTGGGGTCTCCGCCACACCTCCAGACACAGATGAGAAAGTTGCTCTCATGAGAAAGCTACCTCCCCAGCCCCTGAGTACTCTAACCCACAGCAGACCTCACTCACCCTGTGACTCGGGGCTTTCCCCTGCCCCTTCCTCCCTCTGCTCTCACCTGACTGGAGAGCACTCAGGGCTTGCATCCCCACAGCAGGCCCGACAACGGTTCAGCCACACGCTGGGGCAGAGGCCCTGCCCTTCCCACAGATGAGATGAGGAGGCCCTGCCCTCAGCACCCTCTGTTAGATGGGAATGATGCCCGCGCCATGGAGCAGTTAGGGCTGAAGGGGAACAGCGGAACACACTAACTGCGCTCAGGACGGGCCTCTACCACACAGTTAATGCCATTAATGGAATTAATTTTCTAAATAAACACAAGAGGAATTGCTACTCTGTTCAGATTGTTGTTTGAGAGTGCCTCCCTCCCTCCCTCTCTCTTTCCTTGCTTTCAAGCCTAGAAAATTCCACGTTTCTGACTGTCTTTAAAGAACACCCGGGTTGCCCATCAGAATTTTCCTAGCCCAGCGTTTGCTGTAAGCACCTGCGCTCCCCGAGGCAGGGCTGGTGGGCACCATGATGAGAAAAGTTTCCCCAGGGCCAACCCTTTGGTCCACACCCCACCTACGCCAGTGCCTCCCATTACTCTGATTGGTACAGGAACACAGTGACTCCCTCCCTTACTTTGTTAGCATTCTGACACCTTTTAGGAGAGACGAAGGATGCACCTGTTAGAACTGTCCGTGTAGTCGCCAGACTCTGAGACTGGATGGCGTGTGCTAAAGCTTTACCAGTCCCTTGATTTCAGTAAGTAACACACTTACTGAGGATGGAGCCATTCCATCTTTGATTCTGAACACACGCTAGTTCTAGGCTCATTCTTGTGAATTTCAGTCACGAGGAAGGGCAGGTTAACTGTCAGCACTGACTGGCCAATTGCCGATAACCAGAATGGTGACTGCTACGCCTTGTAGTAAGACCTTCTGGGTTAAGGGTCCTGCCTGGTGGTGGTTGGTGCTGGGAGGAGAATGGCACTGGACAGTCTTGTGGTTCTCACAAAGTGTGGAGACAGATAAGGGATGGCAGGGCAGTGCCAGAAAGCTGAGAGAGCGGACAGATGCACCAGGAGGAGCAGGGCTGGCCCTAAACTCCCACAGCCTCAGTTTCTTATCTGAGATGAGGAGCCACATGTCCTCTGTGGAGCTGCACAGAGCTGCAGTGCTCAGCGCGGCAAGGTGACTTTGGAGAGACCTGTTATCAGAAGTGACCTGTGAGCAGGGCCTGGAGGCCGTGTGGCAGTGTGGGGACAGGGAAACCTGCACACTCTGAGTGTGGGAATGCGGGCAGAGGAGTACCATGCTTGGGCGTAGAGGGTGGCAGCTTCAGGACACAGGGTGGCCCTCGCCAGCGCTCTGCAGAGGGCGAAGCCAACAGCCCCCGAGAGCTGGCCCCTCTGCCAAGCTGAGGCTCCCTGGGGAGACGGCCATGGGCAGAGCACAATGAGGCAACCAGGAGGAAGCGGGGTGGCCTCTGAGCAGATGGACATGACTGTTTCCTGCGAGGGCTAGGGCTGTGAACTCAGTGCTAAGAAACCAGAGGAGAAGTCTTGTTCCTTACACCTCACTGTGAGGGGGTGTCAGCAGACCTTCTAGAACCTTCCCCCTTCCACCATGGCTGGACAAATACAGGGTATGCTCAAGCTATATGCTGACTGTTTATACCTAAAATTGTAGTATTATAGTAAAACACAGGCGGCTATTACTCAAGGTACAATCTCCTGCTTTTGTTCTATCATTCTTGCCACTTTCCTTCTTTATTTTTTTGTGGTACCAGGGATCAAATAGGGGACCTGGTGTTTGCCAGGCAGGTGCTTTGGCCGCTGAGCTATCTCCCCAGCCTGCCACTTTCTGAAGCAGTTCTGGAAGTCTTCTTTCTGTCTTTAGCTGTGCTGCTGTGGGCGCCTTGCTGCCCAGAGTCCATTCTAAACCTTTACCTTTCACAGTCTTTTGACTTTGGAGAAGAGCGAGAGGTCTCATGGTGCCAGATCTGGAGAATAATTTGGATAAGGATGAAACTGCTATAAATACCTTTAGTCAATTCAGGCCATCAAGGCAGCTGCATAAAGGTACGCATGATAAAGGACTCCACAGGGTGGCAAGAATGGTGAATGAAGTGTATTCCAAGTAAGAGGAATATTTTGAATGGAATTGAAGGCCATTATAATACATTAAAAGTTTTAAACTAAATGTTGTGATCAGACCACCTAACCCTTATGGCCCAGCTATTCCTAATGAGGGAAAGTGTTAAGGAACCCTTCGAGAGCTGCTACAACAGTTACCGAGCAGTGCCCAGCACACACGGCCATGGGTCCCAGCTGGGTGAGGATGCCAGGCTGCATGCTGGCATGGGCTGGGCTGGGGCTGCTCTGTGGACTGACCACTGCCCCTGCTCCTCGAGGCTGCACTCTACTCACAGGGTAGCCCCAGTGTTTTGCACTTTTGTTGTTCAGAACCAGAACTCACTCCTGACAACTACAAGTCCTTATGTGGTAGTGTAGACAAGGTAGACAGAATATTGGATACCAGCCCCAGCCCAGAAATTCTAGGCCCCAGCAGGATGCCAATGAGAGGTGTCACTAGTCGGGAGGGGACACAGGTCACGCCGGACACCTGGGGCACGCCTTCTCTGGTGGTCGGTTTCTCCAGCACACAGTGCAGGGAATAAGCCAACATCCCCGAGTCAGCTCCCAGGCGCAGCCCATCTGCAGGGACAGTGTGCGCTTCACCAGCAGCAGCAGGGGGGCACCGCTGTGGAGCTCTGCGCTGAGGGCAGGGAGTCCCAGCATGAGGGCGCCTCGAGTAGCACAGGGGTGCCTTCCACGTTCACCGTGCCATCTGCGGCTCTCCCTCTATGTCTGCCTCCACAACATAGCAATGTGAATAGAAAACATACGCCAGGATGTCAGCCTTCGATAGCAGGGCTGAGAGGCCTGAAAGATTACCCGGGACACATTTTCTGCACTCAGGTTTTCAGGAATGATTGTGATGGAGGTGACACTGTATCTGTCAGAACCAGAACTCATTCCGACAACTACAACTAAAATATCTTGCGTGTTTTTCTTTTAAAATAGAAACAAAAAAGTAAAAAGAAAAGTTGGGGGGCACTTCCAAACCCCCTGCTGCCCCTCCCCAGACCAGCAGAGAGAGAATCATGTTAGTTAGACAGAGTCGGGCTCAAGGCTCAGGCTCTGGGTGGGTGGCTAGGTTCAGGCCACACACGTGTGACTCCGAGCAAGGCCTTCTCTCACTCTCGCACTGGAAATGTGTGTGGCCATTCTGAGCTGTGACACAGTTTTGAATGTTCCTCAGAGCTTGCTTTCTATGAAGAAATGCTTACATTCCCTCTGCCTGCTGGGGCCTTTGGAGCAGAGCCGTGGCCTACGCCGGCTCCCGGGGCTGGCTCCCATGTTATCTCTCCATGGCTGTCCCTGACCTGACGCTTCCTAGCTGTGTTGCCCAAGAACTTCCCATGTCATGACATGGCAGAGGCTCTGCCCATCGGGCTCTCCTCCAGGGGAAGGGTGGCAGTGGACATCGAATGCCCAGTGCCTTGCACAGTGCCCAGTGCCCAGTATCCACATGTGCATGGCAGATGCCATTGGGGAGCTTGGCTGCCCAGCACCTGCACTTAGCCTGAGTTTGTAGGGGCAGCTGGAGGTGAGTCAAGCAGGCGGCCCATCTGAGAAGGTTGTTTGCCGCAACCTTCTCAGGGGTACATGTGGATCCTTGTCTGTGTTGGGTCTCAAAGGCTTGCAAAACAGAATCAGAGATATGCGGCTTTCTCCTGGTTACCCAAAGCTGGCCTGGCTGCACCCGCTGGCAAAGGGTGCCACCCCAGAGTCCCTAAGCCAATGCGCTTTCCCTCCAGGTTTTGCAAGACTGGCCTGAAGATCAGTACAAGTTGTTCTCTCCTCTTCCAAGGCAGTCCAGGCTGAGTGCTTTTTTAGAGAGGCTCAAGTCATGCTTGTGAACAGTGAGGGAGCCTGAGTTGGACCCTATGTGATACAAATGGGAAGACAGGGCATGCACTACACTGAGGATCACGCTGGAGACTAAACAGACTTAACAGGAAAACCCATCTACTTCCCATGTGGTAATTCCTGGCAGTAGCGGACAAGGGCTGGGTTTCTTTGCAGAAATCCTGGTGTCGTTCTCCAAAAATATGGAAAGGTTCAGAAGATTCAGGGGGCCAGAGTCAAAAGGCTTAAAGGTGGCTCATCTTGTAAAGAAATAGGAATCTTATAATGTATCCTGTCACTCATGACAGGCTTCAATCTAAAATGTCCTCCAAAAGTACCTTGTGCAGAAGTGGGGCCTGGAGGAATGGGTGGATCGCTGAGGGAGTGGCCTGCAAGGGGTCATCTCATCCCCTACTCTTTTTTTCTATATACTCAGTACAGTGTCCACAGGGTCTTACTACACAGATCAGACTCATTGTGATCCTCTTGTCTTCAGCCTCCCAAGTGCTGGGATCAGGCTGGCACGGCAGCCCGGGGATCAAACCCTTGGCCTCTGTGTCTACCTACGCAGGTGCTTTAATCCACTGAGCTATCTGGCCAGCCCATCCCCACTCCTCTTGATTTTCTGCTTCCTGGCTGCTGTGACGTGTGTGGCTACCTCTGCCCGGCCCTCCTACGGGCCCTCCCACTGGACCTCTGTACTGGAGCCGGCTGAACTCACCAAGACTGTAAGCCAAAGTCAGCCCCTCTGCCTTCAAGTTGCGGATGTCCCAGTGGCACAAAAGGGAGGAATACAAGGTCCAGGGCCTTCTCTGTGGCCTAAGGCTCACAGCCACCATTCTGCTACCATGAACAGTGTAGCCTGCCCTGTTTCTTCAGCTAGAGTCTTAGGACTGCATGTCTCCTTTTTGTAGGACCCCAGTTTTGCTTTTGAGACTTTCTTCTTACCTAAGGTCATACTCCAATTACTGGATTCAGTTACCTACTCATAAGTAGTGGGAAACAGCCAATTTCTGTTATTTTCTTTCTTTCTTTTTCCTTTTTTTTTTTTTTTTTTTTGGTACTGAGGATCCAACTCAGAACCCTGTGCTTGCCACGCAGGTGCTTATGCTGCTGAGCTGTCTCTGTGGCTCTCTGCTCTTTGCTTTTATCATCAGAGTAAGGCACAAGGTCTGTGTGGAAATGCCAGCTTCCTTGAGGGCTGAAAGCCATAGCTTATAAAGGGGTGTGCTACCAAATAGGGAGCGCGACTATTGGGGCTCAGAAGCACTTCCTAATCTTACAAACTCCACGGGGTTTTCGTAAGGCCTAACTGCCCCATAGTATGCAAAAGCCAAGCATGGAGTGCTAATGCTTGCAGCGGTTCCCAGGGCTGAGAGCGTCCTGCTAGGTCGCTCAGCCCTGGGCACAGGTGGGAAATGCCTGCACTCCTATGTGGACATGGCTATTTGCTACTCGGCACTGACTTGGGGCTAAGTCAGCAGCATGGGATTCTATTTTAGAATTCTGGAAACATTGTGAGGGAGTAGCCCAGAGAAGATAGCACTAAAAAGACTCCCCTAACAATTAAAAGAAATAGACCAAAGAAACCATAAGGGAGGAATAAATTATTAAACTATTAAGAAGTTGCTATAAATATGCAATGTTACTTCAATAATTCATAGTGGACTGGTGCAACACATTCTTGAGGCTCATAAAATGCTGCTGGCTCCTGGAGGCAGCTGGCACCCTGGGGTGCATGCCAACTGCTCCTCCACAGAGCGGCCTGGGTGCGGGGTCCCAGGGAGCTCTCTCCCTGGCTGTCTCGGGCACCACTGGGGGCAGAGCAGGGCCTTGCTGAGTGCTGCAGCTCACTGCGCACAGACCTGGCAGGGGACAGGAAGGCGTCGTGTGCCACCTGCCATGCCTGGAAGGAGCATGCACAGGGCCAACAGCCTCATGCCTTCACCAGGCCGCAGCCGGGCCAGCTGGGGGCACTGAGTGGTCTCTGCTCTGCCCTCGAGCATCCCCCACAGCCCCTGGTCTCTCACCTGGAACACAGGGCCTTTCGCAAGGCAAACATTTCCGGGTCTTACAGAGGCTACAAGTCCATAAATCATATGTGAACAACACCCAGAAGGGCCTGGGCAGCACTGCGTGTTCAAGTCCTTGGTTTTCCTACTGGAGAATGTGTGGCTAGTCCACTAAGCATGATAAATAGGGCTTCAGATGGCCTTGCATCGTTCAGTTTCCACCACCATGGCTCTTAGTGTGAAGATAAGAAACCTGTGCAGTTTTCCTCATGCCCTGGATGCTCCCTTGCTTTCTCTGGTGACAGCAGCACTTACATTCATGGCATTGTCCACACTCTGTGCCATTGCCCCAGGGACCACAAGAAAAGAAAGATGAAGCCAGAATAGATGAGCCAGGAAAGCCGAGGGGAAGCACGGAGGCATCTCTTTCAGGTTGCATACTTAACTAGAGTGACAGTGGGGTCATTCCATCGAGCAAATGCTTGGCCAGGTAGGTGGAACAAATGCAGCCAGGGGACTCCTTCAAGCGCCAGCCTCTCGACAGAGCCGAGCTCTAGCAATCCTGCCCTGTGCTTGTGTGGCCCTGCACTGATGTCACTGGCCCTGGACTTTCCAGGTGTGGTGTGGGAGGAGCACACAGAGCCCTGACCTCCTCCCACACAGTCGAGGAAGCCATCGGAGCCCAGGAAGCCCATGACTGGGAGCTCAGCCTGGGTCCCCACATGCTCGGTGAAGCTTTGCTCTCTCTCCCTACACCCGCTGCATGAACAACCTCAGCACTGGGGTCCAAATTTTCTCCTCTGTAGTGTGATTGGGGTGATCAGAGGTCAGCTGAGTTTGGGGAACATTACTTCCTGATCATCCCCGCAGATCTAGCTGCCCTGGGTGTATCAGGACTCTGAGCCATCACATCAAAACCAGATAACCCTTGTTTAAATCATGTTTCCCAAATATACCTGAAGAAGGAGGCCTTTGGGGCAGAAGTCCCGTCAGCAGTGACCCACTCAGTATAAGTACCACGCGCTAACTGATTGCGCCACTGGAACTCCGCTGAGTCGGCCAGCAGTGACCCACTCAGAACACACAGTGGATGACCACGAGGGCTCCCGCTGTATTCCATGTCATACATAGACATGATAGCGGGACATGTGTTTGGGAAGGTTGCACCCCCCAGGCCAAAACATGCATCACCCTATCAAGGGAGACCACCCCTCCAACCTCTGTTCTTCTCTGCCACTGCCAGGCACCCAGCCCATGTGCTGTTGGGCTACTCTGCTGCACAGCTTGAGACAGGACCCTCCACCAGGCTGGCTGCAAGCAGGGCGGGGTGTTCGGCCTCTGCCTTTCAGTCACCCAGGATGTGGCCCACTTGACAAGTCTGGCAGGCAGTGGTGGAGGACAGACACTTTGCTCTCCTGCAGGCTGCCATCTCTGCTTTGCACAGCCTTCCTGGGAGACAGGTAGAGTGAAGCACAAAGGTCGGGTGCACCTCTGGGTGTTGGTTTCTTCAGGAAGCAGCAGATATATCTGCTTGTCTGGAAATACCAGGAATCATGAAATCCCCAGTAGGTGGGGTGCTAGACCAAGAGTGCTTGGTGGGCACGAGTTCCCTGAGCCACAGGGGAGTGGCACCATTCAGGGCATGGAGAAACAGACACACACACACACACACACACACACACACACACACACAGAGACACGTGTGCATGCATAGCACACACGCACCCATGCACACACGTGCACATACCCACACACCTCTAAAGCAAACTGGTCCTTGTACTGTGGCCTGCAGGCATGTGGTCTGTGCTGGATCCTATTTCTGGTCTAGAACTGCTGGGCTCTGCTCACTGGACTGACTTCAGGACCCGCAAGTGGGCTGGAACCTAATCTGACAAACAGGCTGCATTGGGAAGCAAATGTGCCATGCCATGTTCGCAAACTTCTGCTTGTCCCTGAAATCACACAGTGAATGGCAGACACCACGGACACATAAGACAGCTTCTGGGTCCTCACAGGTGGGTCCACTGCAGATGGGCTGTGTTCCCCACCACACAGCCTCAGAGCCAGTACCCGGGCCCTGAGAGCACAGCAGCGGCTCTGCTTATTAATGCAGGACTGATCTTTTTGAGACCGAAACCCTATTTAGCTCAATTCTACTAATTTGAAGCTTATGTGTTCATTGGATGAAGGGCTACAACAACATAAACAAGAGAGAAGGAGCTGGGGAAACAGCTCAGTGGTCTATGCGCCTGCCTGGCAAGCACAAGGATCTGGGTTTGGTCCCCAGCACCACAAGCCACACCAGCCCCAACTGGGCTTTTGAGTCCAGGTGTGGTGGTGCACACCTGTGATCCCAGATCTGGGGATGCTCAAACAGGTGGATCACTGTGAGTCCGAGCTGTGTAGAGAGACTTTATAGCAAATACATAAATAAATAAAAAAAATATTTTTAAAAATTAAAAAAATAAACAAGAGGGAAGAAGCATTAAAAACCCTTAAGAAAATAGGTTTTGGCAAAGAAGCCCAAAGCATCCTATAATAAATATTTACACGCAAACAATTGATATGTTTATCATAAATAATTCTCTTGGTACAAGTTCCTCTAGAGAGGAACTTGGCTGACAGGCAGATCTGAGCTGCAGTGTGGGGTCCTCCTGGTGCACCCTCAGAGCCCACAGAACATTCACAAACACTCATGGCATCCCCCGTCCCACACTGTTTCAGGATTAAACAGGACTGTGGGGCAGCCTCTGTATTGGGCTGTATGGAGAGGGGTCTTCCAGGAGGGACTCCTGGGGGGTGGGCCCTCCCCGTGGGTTCCATCGCTGAGTACTGGCCAAGCCAGGCAGGCTGTGAGCTGGCTCTGACAGATGCTGCACTCCCAATGCCCCTCATCCATGGCAGCAGGGGCCGGGCTCATGTAGGGAAGCTGAGCTCCTGCACGGCACATCCCGGTGATGCACTCATTGTGTCTTCCCAGGGGACAGGCAAGCCACTCAGTTCACCCATGTTCTCTTTAGGCAATGAGTGCATGCTCGTGCTCCTGGGCCGGCTCTGCACAGAGATCCTCCTGGGCAACTGTCTGCAGCCACAGCCACAACCCCGGGCAGAATGGTGATGGAGCCGAGGGAGGCTGTGGGAGCCTCAGAGGCAGCAGGGAGCTTGGGAGAGCACAGGAGGATGGCGGGAGTGACCACAAAGAGGGACAGAGTCAAGGAGGAGATGCTCTGACTGAGACGGTGGGGAGTACCCACGCAGTCTCATCTGCACTGGGGCTTGGGGCTCAGCCAGGCTGAAGGCTCAGGCTGCCTTCTGTCTGTAGGATCAGCCTACCCTAGGCCCTGCCAGAAACCCAGGGGCATGCTGCATGTGGTGTGACCTGCAGGTCACACAGAACGGTGTGCCTACCACCCTTGGCTGGCCCCGCCTGGCAGGCTGAGGCCCAGGAGAGACAGGGTGGGTTCAGCAAGGAGAGGAAGGCGAGCAGAGGGAGGGCTGGTGATGCTCTGCCTGCTGGTCCTCAGATGCCATTCTGTGCTACAGCTCGAGGGCAGCCAAAGCCCAATGTCCCCCGTGGCCCAGGGGATGGGAGAAGTGCTGCCGCCATGTGCAGTGGGATCCTCAGGAACTGAGTTGTGACACCAGCCTGCGGGTCAGAGCTGTGTTTGGACAGGTGCACTCAGGTTGGGGCCCCGGAAACACAGGCCTGAAGGGGAGCAGCAATTGAGGTGTCTCAGCGCCCAGACAGAGTACAGGAGCCGGGCAGCAGGGGCATGTTGGAGGGAGACGCCCTGGCGCGTGAGGAGAGGACAGCAGGTCTGGGAAGGATCCACTGCAGCTCGCAGGTCACCAGAAGCGCTTCGGAGCCTGGCCCAGCTGGGGCTGCCCTCCCTGGATGCCTGCTGCCTGCAACAAGGAAGCAGCCTGCAGGGGGCGCACACAGGTTCAATGGTGCTTTCTTTTTTGGGGAGGGGAGCAGACGGGACCCTTTGCTGGCTGGACCTTGGTCACAGTGTCCCCCAGTGCCCACAGCTCTTGCCTCCTTCACCTTCTGCTGAAGGCCAGGTGGGTTGGGACCAACAGCAGTGTTCACAGGACTTCAGCGGTGAGCCTCCTGACTCGGGGGCGCACCTGGTCTTTGACAATGCCGGCACTAATTTTAGTACTGGCTTTCAAACCCACAGGCATTTTACCACTAGCTACACCCCAGTCCCTTTTTAATTTTAGTTTTTTGAAAATTTGAGAGGGTTGCCATTAAGTTGCTCAGCCTGCCTCCAAACTGAGGTCTTCCTGTCTTAGCTTCCAAGTGGCTGGGATGCCAGGCATGCGGCGCTGCTCCCAGCCTGTTCACACTCCAAAGGGCTGGGTCGTTGACCGTTGCAATGCTTCTGGCATTCACAAGCCTCTGAGCACTACAAATGTTCCACCTCACTTAGTGCATCCCACTGTCTGCCCTATGCATCCAGAATAGGTCCACCCTCCTGGTCAGATGGTGACATACCGAGGGCCAGGGACCCTTCCCACATGGTCCAGGGAGGAGGGCCTCAAGGACGTGTCTTGGCTGGCTTGAGCAAACCGAGCCTGGGCTCAAGCCTACTAGGTTAGTTTTGCACCTAAAAATGACTAAGTAGCCAGCATTTCAGGTCTGCAGAGGCGCAGAAGGGACAGTCCTCATCCTTCTGCAGCCAGGTGATATTCTCCAAGGAACAACACATTGGCTCCTGGGGCAGGTGGGGACCACGGGCCAGAGGGGCTGCCCATCCTACACGCCAAGCTGTGGTCCTAACCCACCGAACCTCAAAAATGGGGTCCCCAGGGTTGGTTTGAATCCAGATGACCAGTGTCCTCGCAAGAATCAGAGATCAGGACGTAGACAGGCCACTGGATGACAGGGCACCCCAATCACAGCTTTATGGCCAATAACAGGTAACCAACCTTCGGCAACTCTCTCACCTGAATTCAGGTAACAAACCCCAGGGGTACTGACAGCACCTGTAACTTTTTCAACAGAAATTACAGACTTTTTTTTTATGTCGTGCTACTTACTGTTTTGCAGATTTCTTTAAGTTGCCATTTATGGCTACTTTAGCACAACATTAGGAACTAGACCTAGCATGAGACCTTGCTATTAAAGCCTTGAAGAAATAAATCTATCATAGCTGACGGGGCTTTGATAGTTACATCTCATACTTCTTAAGGCGAGAAAACTTGTAACACGAGCCAACAGAAAGAAAATCGGGGAAATGGAAAGAGAAAAACCTCAAATGGATCTCAAAAATGAGGAGCCTAAAGCAACAGACCACAAGGACGTCCAATGCGACTTAAACCAGTGTCCACACTGTTACGTGCCGCGGGGACAGCTGCTGCACCCTCTCTGAGGGCTGGGAAGAGGGGCCCTGAGTGAGAAATGCTGGCGAGGCCTTGGTGCCACAGAGGGAGCAGGTGTGATAGATGGTGGCTGAGTCTCACCCTCCTCCAGGCCTGCCAGGGCTGACCACACTGGTGACACAGAGCCAAACCACATCGGCTGTGGGTTGACTCTAAAAATCTTGGGCAAAGTCGTACTGTCTGGTGTGCACGTAACACACTTCTAGAGGGCCCGGCAAGTGTTATTCTGTTGCTGCAGCTGGGTCCCCTCAAAGGAGACCAGCACCCCTTGTCAGCTGCAGAAAAAGCCCAGGTGTTGCCATGAGTGCTGGGGAGCGAGCGGGTTAATGGCTCCTGAGAACAAGGGGCCAGTGTGCTGGGGCCACAGGAAGCACAGGGCGGGCTTCTGTCGGCAAGCAGGGGACAGCTGCGTTCATCATCTGAATGCGGGCTGCTGGGACTCACTGTGGAATTTCAACACGGCTGTTTCTCACTTCCTGAACATGTCAGCTTGTCACATGGGACAATTAATTTGATGATCTCAAATTGGGACTGACAGGGTGCCCCTCAATGATACTCCTGCCTCAATGTGGCAGATAAACATCGCTGCTAATTTCTGCAGCCCAGGGTCACTTTCATTGATTTCCATCCCTCCCACTTCTGCACCCGCCCCTCACTAGTTTCACTGGCTCTAACTGTGCCCAATGGGAGGATGCAGTGTTCCCAGGTGGCCTCCAGGTCACTGTGTGATTTCAGAGGCCAGGGGACACCAGAGGAGAGATAGAAACTGAGTGCCATCAGGGGACATTAAAGGGGATATGAGGCTAAAGAAGCTCAAAATAGGGTTTGAGAATTGCAATACAGGTCTGAAAAACACATCCACAGTGCAAATTAAACACCCTTTGAAGCGTAGCTGTCTGCGGGCCACTAGAAAAAAGCAGTATTTTAAAAAGTGATTCTAAATTTCTTCACTGTAGCAGAAGTCCTGCTGCTGGCTGCCTCACACCAGCCTAGATCTGATGTCAAGGAATGCTACCTTAAAAAAAAAAAACATCTGGGTGAAAGGGCAACACTTCACCCACTGGCAGTGCCCTTCGCATGCCCGCCCCACGGCGGTGGCCACTCATGCCGGTTCCTCCCTGAGATTACTGTTCTGCAATACCCTCCGCGGACGGCACTGAGGAAGGAGCCTCAGAACTGAGCATCAATCACGGCAGCAGCACAGAGCCAGGCATTCGGTGCTTGATGTACCGAGAAATCCACTTTACACGTCTCCGTGCTTCTGGCCACTGCAGCAGCCACGGGAGGGGACAGCCATCTTTTGGAGCCATGCTCCTTGATGAAATGTCCATGCCGAAGAAATATAGGCCGACACACCGTACACAGCCTCTGCCTCTCCCCCCTCTTGCCCCGACAGTCTCCTCTAAGAATGTGGGAGCAATTTTAAAAGCTGAGTATTTGTCCTTCTGAGACAGTATGGATGATAACAGAGGCAGGTAGTAGAAAAGGGAAGATACTGCATTAATAGCTCACTGGATCAGAAAAACTAGAACAATAAAAGCCGTGGCTATCAGTCCAATTCCAGGTGCACATGTACATATTTTGTTTCATAATACTTTGATTTACAAAAGGTCACTGGGATAGCTGGTGGTACAGCAGGCCAAACTCAGGTCTTCTGAGGGGGTCCTGCACTTGGCCACGATGCCTCCTAGGGACAGTTCAATGCATGGGCCTCTGGATGGGGCTTCACACCTCTGCACCATCCCAGCGGAACACCTGCTCTCTGCCAGTCAGCTCTCATCTGCGGGATGCCAGGGAAAAGCTGGTGGCTGAGGGGCGGGGACACCCACAGAAACCATTGTCAGGGAGACCCAGGCAAGAGATGGAAGAAGCACTGAGAACCTTTAGTAAAGAGAAAGGCAGCAGGTTACAGTCCCTAATTAACCCATAGTGCTTCCTAAGGAGAGAATCTATCCCAGGCACCAGGCCAGATGCCACAGCAAAAGAATACACATAGGACCCTAGGTCCTCCTCACTGCACTCTCTGGTCCAGCTGGCTGTGCCTTCCCTGCATGCTGTTGTATTCACCTGTGTTACAGCATGAAGCTGGGGCTGCTTCAGTGTTGGAAGAGCTCTAGGGGACTGAAAAGGCGACTGCCCCACCCTGCTGCTCCGCCTTGTGGGGAGCTGTTTTGCTACTCGTGTGTGTTTGCCAGGCGTCTCCCTGGAAGATCGCGGATGCACATGCCAAAGCACAAACGGGGCATTGTCTGGGTGCAAACGCCGCACAGAAGTGAGACTATGCGGCCAGTTCAAGGCATCCAGAGCCTGCACATTCCACTTCTGGTGCTGTCCCAAAATGTCACGGGCCTCTTAAAACTTTCAAGCCCAGAGTTGCAAAGCCAGCACTTTTAATTCTATGTAGGGCTGAGATAACTCATGGACAGCCACCCAGGAACTCCTTCCTCTCAGACCAAAGCAGGGCGACAGCCTTGGTGTGCGTGAAGCAATCCGGGGGCGTTCCTGGTTTACTGGCTTCTGTTTTGTTCCCCTTGCCAGTGCCTAGCACAGTTCCAGCCTCAGGAACCCCACAAATATAGGATGGTTATCTATCATGCTGTTTTTCCTCCAAATAAAACTCACGGAGGGGCCGATGAGATAGCTCAGTGGTCTAATGCATCTGCTTAGGCAGGCGCACAGGGACCAAGGTTCGACCTCTGGTACCACATGCTGTGCCAGCCATGAATTAAAAGTGCTGTGCAGGGCTAATTCATAAACAGGGTGGGCTGAGCTGGCCACACACACAAAAAAAGTCTCACAGATACTCATTTATGTTTTACTTGATTGGCACCATAGAAGTCCCAGAAGAGAAACAGACGTGTATACAAACTTGTGCCACAGATGGAGACACAGGCGCCAAAGCTCGGTACTCTCCCTGGCCAGTAGGAGCTGTGGGCCGACCCAGGAGCCTGGGACTTCATCCCTCAGCTCAGGGACAGCAATGCATTCTGCCTGTGTCTGGAGGGCACAGGAAGCCTGGCTCAGGGGGACTCTGCACCTAAACCGTGCCTGCAGTGACATAAACATAGTCTGAGAGTAAAGACGAGGAGGTGTTGTGTGCATCTAGGGTGGGCTCCTGAAGACACTCACCATGTCTGTGCTCTGCTCCCTCGGGGATGCCAACCCCAGGGATGTGGAGGGGTCCTCTTACCCACCTCAGCCCGGGCTTTCCTGCCTGTCACCCAGGGATACAGCCAGCAGGGCACAGGCTGAGACCTCAAGCCCCAGAGGTCTGGCGTGGTTCCCTCCTCCACCTGGAGAAAGGGTGCTCTCTGTCTGCCGACATGATCTGGCCCTACCCTGCCAGAGATGGAACTCCACCCTTTTGGGGCTCTCTTCTCATCACATCCGAAGCCTGAGCAGAGGAAATCCAACTCTCCCTCTCCAGCAGTATGTGTTTGGGGCCCAGGCGGCCCTGCCTTTTTCCACTGGAGACTAGCTTTTTCCACTGAAGGTCAGAACAAATGAAGCCGCAGTGAGTCACTGGCTTCCATGGGCTCCAACTCCCTACTATTTGTACTTTTCCCTTCTGATTTCTTGGCACTGCAGCTGCCCCAGGGAAGCTTCCTCCCTCTTGCCTGGGAAACAGGGTAGTATGGCTAGGTGGGGCTCTGTGTCCCCAGTCTTGAGGCCCAGTGATCGCCAAGCTGGGCTGGGCGGTTCCTTCCGGGATATCATACTCCTGCCTTGGCAGCTCCAGGCTCTAAGCCCGCATCATAGCGGTGGCTCCCACGGAGACTGCGGAGACTGCCTCCGCAGCACCTGCCCGGAGTTACCACGCAGGAGACCCGCGAACCCAGAGCCTGAGCCCATAAGGAACCACTGGAATTCCTCCATCTCAAGGGAGCCTGGTGGGAAGCCAGAAGCTGGCAATGCAATCCTATTGCCAAAAAAGTGTCTTTGAATTCAAAAACAGCGAGAGTCATAGGCGTCCTAAGTAATTTCTCCCACTCACACTCTTGGGCAGGAAACAAGACACACTCAGATCCAAATCCTGTTTCAGATGATTCCTATGGGAATGACCTTGGGTGAGTCCCCAGTCTTCCTCAGCAGTCTTCTCAGCACCAGACCCTTGCAGGATAGGAAGACAAAGCCAGAGACAGGGTAGGAAGGACCAGGTAAAGGTACGGCACTGGAATTCACTGTCTGACCCATAGAATGGTGCTAGGTTGGTTGCTCATACCCAGGACAATGTTCTCGTCCCCCAGGGCCCATGAAGATGAGGCATCCTTGTGAACTCAATGGTAAAATGGCACAAGTCAGAGATGAGCGTCATGAAGAATCTTCAGTGCTATTTTGTGGACAGTCTCATGTGGACTGCCTCCCTTCTGCCTTCTACAGCACTTTACAGATGGTGGCCAGTTGGGAGGTCAGGACACCCACCCTGCGCTAGGAGGCAGAGTGCCACAGGGCATTCTCCTCCATGGACTGGACAGGGGGGTGAGAGTGCCCAGGGTCCCACAGGGCAGAGGACCGGGTGATGAGGGCAGAGAGTGCAACCTGACCAGTTTCTAGCAACCTACAAGCCCCGCAGAGCCTTGAAGCTCTGACTCCTCCTCAGTGACAGAGATGAGACAGCCAGATGGTGGCAAAATGCAGGTCCTGGCCTCAGGAGCTCTGACCGCTCTTCAGCCTCTGCACTGTGTGCATGCGTGTCTGGTTGTGTGCGTGTGCATGCATGTGTTAGTGGGTGAATACAAATACAGAAAACCCAAGCCCTCTCTCCCTAAGTCAGAGAAAAAACATTACATATCACCAGCAAAACAAGAAAGCACAAGCCATTCTAACCCAGCACAAACTTCCCAGCATGAGGTCCACAGTGATAGTAGTGTGGGGAGGACCAGGCGTCACCTGTGCATGCCTGGAGTCACCGCGAGAGAGGCTGTGTGATGCTGGGACCAGGTCCTACGCAGGGCCCAGTGAGCTCACTGCCCTGCTCTAGAGAGAGGCAGTGGCTCATCTTGATTCTAGAATGCAGGCAGACTCGGAGGGGACAGCGAGTCCTTACAGCTCTGGGCCACCCCTGCGGAGGGACGACTTCCTTGCACCTCAGCAGCGTGGGATGGACTCCTGTGGAGCTGTCACTGCAGTTTTTATTCTTGACTTACACATGTTCAACACTGCCCAGTGAACAGCAGCATCCACTATTCCAGTGCATTCCTGGCACACCCTAGGCAGGTTTCTCAGGCTCCGTGGCTGTCCCTTGCAGGCCCTGCCTTGTGGATGCTAGCAAGCAGCAGCCAACCACTTGGAGACCCCTGGCCCAAGGGTTTGCAAGGACTGGGAATCATTTGAGAAGTCCTCAGCCTCGGGCTTACTGTAAAACACCAATTCCTGTGCCAAAGTCCCCCAGCCAGGCCTCTGCAGACTGGGAAGTTAAGGCTGAGCTCTTCTGCTCAGCCTCACGTACATGGGCTCAGGAGACACTGCACGCCCAGCCCTGTCCTTGGACAGTGGCCCCAGCACCCAAGTCACCTCTCTCCTTCCACACCCAGTCTGCGAGGGACCTCGGTTGTCACATGGGTGGCTAGGACTGTTCCACCAGATCCTGTCCCGTGGATGGTGTTCTCCGTAGCACAGAGCCCACAAGCTCTGTGAGCAGAGGGGGCTCTGTCACCAGCACTGCTGGAACACTGTAAGTACCCAGGGATTCAAGGGGACTGAACAAACAAGGGTGCCATGCTTGGATGTGAGCCCTGCAGGAAACAGCTAAGGGCTTCAGTGGAACAAATGGCTGCCTACTGGACCAATGGGGACAGTGACACTCGTCACTTAGCCATCATTTCTGATTGGTCTCAGTGGTGCCGTGTGACTGACCTTACTTATACACCTCAGTTCTTCATTCTGAATGTGTCTGTCCACCTCTAGATTCAAATGTGCACTGGGGACCAGGTCCAGCCCACTCAGGGCTCCAGGAAGAGACCCTTCCAGTGGCTTTGGCTGCCAGCTATCTCTAGCCTCAGCCTGGGCCGTGACGTCTCTCAGCCTCAGAGGGCCAGAGCCTGGTCCTTCACAGGCTCTCATTCCAAGTTCCAGTGTTTGCTCAGCCTCCCCTGAACTTCTCTCCTCCTCTGTCTAAAGTGGGGCACCTGTTCATCCACAGATCTTGGGGATCTCCAAGGACTGAAGCAGGGCCAGGTGGCACTGGCTGCAAGAGAGGGGAGTCCTGCGGGCTTTTGCTTGGCCACCTATGGGACTGTTTGTGTACCTGAGGTGTCAGTATCCACTCCACCGCAAACCATAGGTCTAAATGATCTGAAGTGTGCTTGACCCCTAGGGATGGGCAGTTGACCCGCTTCTTGCCAGGGACTTTGCTGGGGAACTTTCAGGGAAGCTTTTCTTGCTCCTAAACAAGACCAAGAGCTTCAGCCTCTGGAAAGCACTTTTCTGGATGCAATCCTGGACCTACCATGGCCAATCCTCTGCAGCCGTGGCCAATCCTCTGCCCAGGAGGAGGGCAGAAAGCCCAGCATGGGGAGTCACCGCGAGCAGAGGTGCATGGGGAGAGCCCATGGGACTCTGCTCTGAAGCCAATGCCTCCTGGCCCTGCCTCAAGCGACCCCCATGGCCAGCCCAGCTGAGCTGTGTGAGCACACCTTGCTCACCTGCCCAGAAGGGTTTTGGGGTCCCCAGGATCCAGCCACTGCCCCCAGGAAGCACTTTCACAGTTAGCAGCAAATGTCTAACTTTCCTTGCTAAGAAAATGTGGGTGAATTTTCTGTGGACTGGACTCCAGCCACAGGTTTTGCTTTTATGCAAAAGGACTTTTTTTCTGGGGGTAACATTCACAGGCCATAAATCCACTTTTCTTCCACCTTACATTTTATAATTAAGTGGCTTTGAAGCGTTCACTATCAGTGTACATCTGTTACCACCTCCTCATTCTAGAACAGTCTCAGCATCATCACACCCAGCACACAACCATTAAGCAATCATTCTGCACTGACCCTAGACACTGGCAGCTGAAATCTGCTTTCTGTCTGCAGCACTTGCGCCTTCTGGGTAGTTCATATAAATGGGATCATACAGTACATGGTTATTTGTGGCTGGTTTCTTTTACTTAGTTTACTGAGCTTTTATTTTTATTTTTTCCTTTTCTTTTTGAGACAGGGTCTTCCTAGTGGAGGCTGGCCTTGAACTCACTACAGAGCTCAGGTTGGCCTCAATCTCACCATCCTCTTGTCTCAGGCCCCCAAGTATTGGGATTGTATGTGTGTACCACCATGTCCATGTGTTTTTAAGGTCCCTCTGATATTGTAGTATGGATCAGTATTTCATTCTCCTTCATAGCTACATACTATTCTACTATGTAGATTCACCATACAATTCTTATCCCTTCATCAGCCACCATTCGCCTTGCTTCCCCCTTTTTGCTGCTCTGAGGCACACTCACAGCTAGTTGCCGTGACAACCCTCACTTTCCATTCTCTTGGATAAACACTTGGGAGAAATGCTGGGTGATGTGGTAATACTGCTTAGTTCCTGAATGGGCCACAAACTGCCTACAATAGCAACTGGGGCCTCTTGTCTTTTGCCTAAAGATGGTTTTATTATGATAAAGAGCAATCATTAAATTTATCATTGTGACCACTTGAATCATTCTGCAGTGCTAAGTAAATCTGCAGTGTTACGAAACATTTTCAGAACTTTTCTGTCTGGGAATCTGAAACTCAGTTAAATATTAAACACTAATTCCCCATCCCATCCCACCCCTATTCTTGGGAGCTATCTTGCTGCTTTCTCAGTGTCCTCCAGTCAGAGATTCTTTCCCTTGGCGTAGTGACCTCAAGGTTGTGGGGCAGGATTCCCACACTTCTTAAACCTTCCTGCGTGCATACCACGTGTTTTATTTGATCATCTGTCAATGGGCTTCTGGGCTTCAGCTGTAAACAGTATTTATGAAGCTTTAGGCAGGTGGATATCTCTGGTGCACCCTGATTCAACTTTTTTTTTTTTTGTGGCTGGCTCAGCCCTCTCTGGGGTGGCGCTGGTGTGGCATGCAGTATCAAAACTCCAGTCCCTGAGCTTTTTGCCTAAGCTTGCCCAAGCAGCCGTGTGAGCCCGCTGAGCTATCTCATCAGACCATCAGCTCTTCTTGGCATACACAGAAGCAGGTAACAACAACAGAACCTGCCCCCACCCTGTCCCTTATCTAGCAGTTGTTCATGTGAATCCTTTTGGAGCTGCAGCAAAACCGTCAGTCCTACCTCTTCTAGGGACACACTTGGTAGCACCTGGATCTGGGGACCTCTTGGGCCATGCCCAGCTCCAAATCTGAGTGTCTCACGCCCTGAACACTGCAGGCCATGTTAATCCCCCACCGCAGCCCTGGCTTGGGGGTGTGCACAGAGCGGAGCACCACACACATCCTGCCCCAAGAACAGAGGATCACAGATCAGGAATCCTGTGCAGCACAGCCACCTGCCACCGCGAGGAAGGCAGCCCTCATTAAGTTCCTAAGTCACTTAGCTGCTTTCCTTTCAAAGAATCAATGTCCAATTAGTGCTGATCCACCAAGTCTTTTCAGAGTGCTGTGTGTCTGAGACAGTAGAAGTCAACAGCATTGATTGAAATAAAGAGGTCTTGTAAGTTTTAGGTACGAGGGCTCCTGTTTCTATCTAGTTATTATTACATATGTCATCGTATAAGCTCTAACTGCAAGAGAGGAGGTCTCAATTCCACTCATTTGTTCATGTGATAAGAAAACACTCTGGAAGTGTGCCGCAAACCTCTGAGTCACACCACGGAAACATTGTCAGGCATGGCCGTCAGAGCAGTGCATGCGTGGGCAGGTACCCGCTGCTTTCCACCTGATCAGAAGTGCTTTCCTGCTGGCAGGCCCCTCGGTAGCTCATTCATCACAACTGTTTTCCATATCCACGATGGATGGGAGCAGCTGTTGCACAAACACCGTCTCACAGCCTCCCCAGCAGTCCTAAACTCTTGCTCATCCCAGGTCCAAGGGGTCCAGCCAGGCTCTCACAACATACGGGAACCCATCTGCTCCCCTGCTGCCTAGCGAGGCTCTGGTAATGGGCATACTCTGGCCTTTTTCTGGTGCCCACTACTGGGAGGGAGGCAGGCTAGGTTCAGGAGAAATGGGAGCCCAGGTTCCGGCCAACTCTGGGGACTCCTAGAGCCAAAGCATTTGTGTCATAAGGTAGTCCTGGGCCTACAATCCTCAGCTGCACTGCTACTGATCAGGCTAAAATACATACATGCATGGGCTTTAGAAGAGATGCTTAATTCCTACCATGTACCACTACAAGGCTGGTACTGGGGCCACCATGAACCAATCAATGACTAGGTCAGTCCTTTATGCTTGTATACTTTAGTCAGGTAGATGAGTTAAATATTAAAACTATTCTATTTATTTCTTAATCTTAAGAAACAGCAAAATAAATTAAGTTTTGCCATTATCTATTCCGCGGGCGGTAGCAGTGGTTGTCAGGCAGAGGTCCCCTCAGTCTGTCCCATGATCCTGAGGGCCCCGTGGAAGGACTTCATCCCTTCTCGTGCTTCAGGGTCTTGCAACATAGATACGACCTTCAGGGCTGGTGGGGTGACGAACTAAGGTCTTTGGTTTTGTCCCTAATCCTTCCTGAGTGCCTAGAATAGTGTGCAAATACACTATGAATGAATTTAAATTATAGTCTACAAAATGGACAAGCAGCTTAAGAAAATTCCTGTACAAAGTCCCTTGGAGGCTGCAGTTAATCCAAATACAGGCACACACAAACAGGAAGAAAGGGCAGCCCTTGGTGTCTACTCATTAACAACATCACAAACACCACCGATCTAATCAGATTTGACAACCTGCGCCCCACCCCACGCACATCCTGAAATTACCCAGAAGGTCATTAGAAATGTAGATTCGCACCCTGAATTACTAATGAGAAACTTTACCTCAAGGGTGTTTGGACCTTGAGATATTAGCTAATGATAGCACAGTTGTGAGGGTTAGCCACACACTGAAAATATGGCTTATTTCCTCTATTTAATGTCATCATCCACTTCCTATACATTTCATAAGAATATGTGTGCAGTTTTCTAATTATTTAATTTTTTTTCTTTTTTATGTATTTAGTACAGGGTATACAGGGTCTTACTACACAGCTTAGACTCATAGTGATCTTCCTGTTTTCAGCCTCTCAAGTTCTGGGATTACAGGAGCGTGCCACCATGCCCAGCGTCAATCACTGTCTCAGCGCACCCTGGGGGCAGGGCCCGCCCAACACACTGGGGGTCCAAACCTGGTCACTGTGCTCTGTTGAAGCAGGTGCTGTAATCTGCTGAGCTATCTGGCTGGCCCCTATGGAGCACAATGGCTTTTTGTTTTTGAGGGGGTGGGGGTGGGGAAGAAGTACTGGGAATTGAACTCCCAACCTCACACTTGCGAGGCAGGCTGCTGAAATACTGAGATAAATCCCGAGCTTTTTTTTTTTTTTTTCTTTTAAAGAGAAAAATAAATGAAATTTCCAAACAAGATAATAGGACGGTATCAATGGTCAAAACATTATGTACTGTTATCTTTAAATTAGTTACTCAGACTACATGATATGGGCATTTAATTGTGTGAACAATATTTGTATAAACCTTTCTTTTCAATGAACTAAGAGAAATTAGCATCCTAAACATGTACAGTTTTAAAATGAACATACAAGGGCCGGCCAAATAGCTCAGCAGATTAAAGTGCCTGCAAGCAGGCACAGGAGCTAGGGGTTCGATCCCTTGGCCTGCTATGCCAGCTCCAACCCTGAGGCACGCTGAGACAGCAACCAAGACTGGGTGTGCTGGCATGCGCTGTACTCCCAGCTCTTGGGAGGCTCTAAACAGGCAGTCATTACGAGTCTGATCTACGAGTAGTGACCCTTCCCTAAAATACAAAAATAAATAAATAAATAAATAAATAAATAAAATAAAGTGAACATACCTGTATCAGGGCCAAATTCAGAAAATATTCTTTTACCCTGGGGGGCGGTGTGTGGTTGAAGTTTGGGTCCACACACCTGGCAAGAGCAGTGTTCTGGCCCACTGGGAGGTCGTGGGTGTGCTAGCTGCGGACAGCAGTGCAGCACGAGAGGCAGCTGCTCCGTCGTGCTGCGTGGCTATAGGACCCAACACTGCCCATCGATGCCCAGCAGCCCGAGGGCTGATACCTGTTACTGAGCTGTGTCCCCATCTGGAAGAACATCCATTGAAATCCTTCCCCATCCCCTCCGAAGCAGCCCTGTTTGGAAACACAGTTGCTGAGGATGGCGTTAGGTAAGGTGAAGGCATCCTGAGCCAGGGTAAGCCCCAAAGCTGACAAGGAAACATCCTTCTGCAAAGGGCAGTTCACTCATGTTCACAGGCAGATGCCACTTGGGGACAGCCAAGAAACTCTGAGAAGCCAGGGGCAACCTGGGGCAGTCCTAGCACCAGCACAGGGGCTCAGCCCTGCTCACGCTTTGACTTGAATTTCTGGCCCCTCAGAACTGCAAGTCAACACATTTCTGCTGCCACTACCCAACTTGTAGGCTATTCTGAGGCAGCCCCAAGAACCTAGCCTCCTCCTTCTCCAAGGAGGCAGCCTGCTGGGTCCTGCTCCCTGGGATATAGCAGCCAGGCCAGGGCCTGCATGACCCTGTGCACAGCTGCAGGGAGGGCTGGAGACACACCAACATACCACTGTGGCTCCTCACAGATGCCAACTCACAAAGTGCTCAGAGTGCTTAGAGTGCGGCTGATGCTGCCAGCAGCCTTGGGGACCAACTAGAAATGTGGGGTCCTGGGCCAGCTCCATCAGCTTCCCGAGGCCCCAGTGGCCACTGGCCAAACATTCCTTCTGTGCCTCCCTCACTGGCTGCAAACAAGAGCACTTCATCTGAGCTGCTCTGCTTAAGACCCATGAAGCTGAGTGACCCGTCTCGCTTGGGAGGCCCTGACAGGAAGAACTGCTGCTCCAACAGTGACAGGGCTTTTCTCATCTTTCTTACCAGGGTGGATGGGCCTGAAATCCCACCTGAAATGCTTTTTTGTTCTCAGGATCTCCATATACCTTCCTGGGGCTTTCTGCAGTCACCTCAGATAACTACCAGGCAGCTCCTTCTGAGGGACACTGCCTGTCACATGGGCACTGCGCACATGGAGACTCTGCCTTTGGTCGGGCCAGAGCTCTGTGGCCCACTGCATGCCAGGAGCTATGGCTGCCGTGGACACTGGACTTGGCCTCTGGCTGGCACTCAGCACCTCTGCCTGACTGGAACCCCCACACACATCCTGGGGAAAAGCGTTCACTCACTCTATGAAAGAAGCTGACAATAGTTTGGAACAAGAAAGGGCAGGGAGCCCATGCACGATGTTGACATTGCTTCACTGCCTGGCATCATTAAAGATCAAACACTTAGACCACAGCTAGAGATAAAAACTCCTGAGCACACTGGCTAGGGGAGCTGGGCTGGCACACAGCTGCAACTTCTTCTAACACCAGAGCTCTCAATTTTCTATTTCTTAATAGTTAATTGTACTGCATCATTAAGCACTGCCATGAATTACAGTCTGGCATCTGTTATTAGTTCATTTATGTCTCCCAAAAAGGTTGTGTTGAGATTCTAAATCCTCCAGTGCATCAGAATGTGGACACAGGGTCTTCGCAGAATTAAACACTTAAGATGCATTCTTGTGGCCGGCCCTGATCCCATGAAGGAAAGGTGGACATAGGGACAGACAGACAGAGGAAATGTGAAGAAGCCACAGGAAGATTACTGGGCGAGACCAGAGTATAAGGCATGTGCGGACAGCCAAAGACACAGGGCTGGAAGCTCAGGAGAGACATGGGACATGTCCGGATGCCACCTTCCTTGCAGACAGGCAGCCCCAAGGACGGGCAGGCAATAAACTCTGCTCTCTAAGCCATGTGGCTTACGGTACTTTGTGAGGCAGCTGTGTCAGTCAGCTTTACGATGCAGCGACAACAGGCCTTCATGCACTTTTTTTTTTTTTTTTTAAAAGGTTTATTTTGGCTAACAGTTTTAGAGGTTCCTGTTCATGGTGGACTGACTCCAAGGCAGAAAAGTGGTAGAAGGACCTGGGGAGAAAGGCTGCGCATGTCATGGAAGTCAGGAAGCAAGAAGGTGGTAAGAGCTGGAGAAAAGCTAAACGACTCAAGCCCCACTCCTGGGGCCCGTCTTCTCCACTGGGACTCCACTTCCTGTGAGCTCACACTGCTAAGAACCGTGTGCCCGCCTCTGGGCTGCGTGAGCCTTTAGCGGTACATTCTAGGGCTAACTCAAAGCAGGCCCTGGCAGACAGCACCCAACCAGATGGTCAAGGCTGACGGTGCCAGCTGTGGGACATGGAGACACCTGTGCCTTCTGATTGGACGCACCTGAAAGGAGCATGCAGTGCTTTGGTGGCATCCACGTACACAGAAGCTGTCTAAGCTGAAATATAAAGAGGAAAGAGAGTCAGGCCTGGTAAGAAGACAAATCACTGATATCTGTGAATCCAGAAAATGGTTCACAAAGCTACCACGGGCCTCAGAAAAGAGAGACAGGAAAAAAAATCTTTGATAATAGTCAATGATTTTTCTAAATGGGGAACACCAAATTACAAATTCTAGCTCAGAGAACCACAAATACGATATATATATATATACAGAGAACTCATCCTGCCAAATCATAGATAAGCTGCTAAAAATTAAAACTAAAGAGACTCTCACAAGCTACCAAAGGCAAGTAGAATCACTGCACATGGGGAACAATAACAGGAATTCAGCTGACTTCTCCCTGCATACAATGGGGACCAGAAGATAATGGAATGGCGCCTTTAAGGGGTCAAAAGAAAATGAGAAATTCAAAACCCAAAACATATTTTCAAAGTTAAAGCGAAACAAATGCATTTTCAGCAAAATAAAAGCTGAATGAATTCATGCCCAGTAGATCTTCTGCACTGTACATTTTCTGTTACTATGACAGAATATCTAGGGCAGGCTAACAGTAATGAAAAGAGGGTTTCCTTTGGCTCGTGGTTCTAGACCAAAGTTCAGGGTTGTGTCTGGTGACTGCCTTCCTGCTGGCAGAATCCCAAGGCAGTGGAGGACATCATAGGGCACCTAGCCTGTATGTGTGTGTTTCCTATTTTGTACAAAGCCTCTTGGGCTCACCCTTGGGGCCATCTTCTGATGTTTCCATCTAACCCTGCTCAACCCAAAGGCCGCATCTGTACACCACAATCAGGCTTAGTTTCCACTGGGCTTCTTTTGTTTCATTCCTGTTCTAAGATGTTTCTTATAATCTGGTGCAATGGTTTGGATGTGGCTTATTTTATTTTTGACTTTTTGAGACAGGTCTCACTATGCAGTTCAGGCTGGCCTTAGGCTCGCTTTGTAGCTCAGGCTGGTCTCAAACTCACAACAATCCTCCTGCCTCAACTTCCCAAGTGCTGGGATTACAGGCATGCGCCACCATGTCTGGCTTTTTTTTTTTTTTGTGATAGTGGAGATTGAACTCAGGATCTAGCGCTTATTCTACTGAGCTATCTCCCCAGCCCAGATGTGGCTTATTTTAGACAAATTCGTGCTGCAGTTTAGGCTGCACTTATGTATCCAGCTGGCCTCAAGCTTGCAGCAATCTCTCTGCTCTGCCTTCCAAGTGCTGGCCCTGCAGGTGCGTGCCACCACACCCTGCTGGGAGGAGGCTTCCTAAACTGTTTAGGAAGGAGAATATTTTTTTAAGGTGTACTAGATTAAAATAGGGGCTGAGAAAGACTTTATATAAAGGGACAAATAATAAGTATAGTCAACATTTCTGATTCATACATCCTTCCTTTGTGGATGTTTGTCTACATGTTAAAATTTATTTGCAACCCAAAGCCAACACTCAGGGAGCTTTTACCGTCACTCACAAACATGCACAGAGCAGCAAAACTTTAGACACTCATCATGCAGTTTCTCAGCTGGGGTCCAGCAAAGCCACTCTACATTTTTGTTTCAATTTTTACACTGTAAACAAGTGTCTTTTTCATTATTTTTACTGTAAATATACTCATTTGGTATTTTTTGGGGAAGACAGTTTGAGACTATGCAAATATCCTTCTTATCCTTGAGCTTTCACCCACAAATCCTACCTTCTACTGGTGAATCTTGCCTGGCCAATTCCTATGCTATTTCCTGATACGCAATTGCACTCCTTTCTATGTACTGATGGATTGGAATTCTTCAACAGAACAGAGCTGTGTCTTATCCCCTACCTAATTACCTATGCCACTGAACTATAGATGTTCATAGCACTGTATGGGCTCTAGCCCAACACCATCATTATTCATTTTGTAGAGAAGTATCCCAGCACTAGCCACAAAGAGACCCTCCAGTGGCCTTAGGGGCCACATCCCTGCTGGAGCACGTCCTTGTCCTAGCACTCTCTGATGTTCCAGGCTCGGCAAGTATTTACCTTGTCCTGAACGCAACTGCTTCTCCAAGGTACCCTGTCCCTCTGACTGGAGAACTCTGTGCTTGTAGGCCCTCAGGCCAGGAAACATGCGTTCGCATGCTGGCCACCCACTGACCTCCATTTCTGCAGGTACACATGCTCACGTATGCCTCCACTGTCCACACAGCCATCCCTCCGCTCACCTAACACCATCATCTCTTCCAGATCCCTTTAATTCCCGTCCAACTATATAAAGTTCATCTCAATCCTCCCTGTTTTGCATTCATAACTTCTTTCTTGGCAGCAAGAAACTTAGCTCTCAGGATCCACAATATTTTACCAATTTGTTTGATCCTAGTACACACTTGAAACAATGCCAGGAATGCTACTCTAAACCCCTAAAGAAACCTGTCTACTAACTGGAATGCAACATATAGGTAAAGTTCTTTTTTCTCTTTAGCCTTACAATACTCAATCAAAATGTCCTTTCCAGTGTTACTTGGTAGCTTGCTACCCTCTTCGATGTGCAATGCTTATCAGCTGTATTCTCCCCAGCCTCCTCTGTGACTACAGCAATCATTTGCATTACAGTCAGGCCATCTGTTGCTGTTGGTGTGTAAGCTGATTCCTTCCCACATCCTGGTTGTGTGGGCAACACCAGGGTTCTGGACCTGACAATGCAAAGAGACAATGCAAAGGGCAGACCAGACATCTGCCTGCTCCCTCACCTCCGCTACTCATCCCCATCGCCTCCTCTTTAGTTTTTTCTTCCTGCCGCTTGCTACCTTTTAATGCCTTGTCCTAAGCCTGGGCTCATGACAGAGCCTCGGAACATGCCCAGCATGCGTCAGTTCCCTTCCTTCAATTCCATGCCTGCAATTCATCCCTTGTGAAATGGGGTGGGCTAGCTTATGTTCTACAGCAGGTTTTGAAGAGAACCCCTGCTCTCTCTGACTGGATTACTTCTGGGATGGAAGGAAGCAGTGGCTCAGGAAAGTGCCAGACAGTGCAATGGAACACTGCCTTTTCCTGGATACGAAGGTAGCTACAACTCAGCCTGATGGAAATTCTTGGGCAATATTTTCTCCTTTCAGCTGCAATGTCTTCTAAAAAAAAAAAAAAACTAGGTGGCATAAGAAATTATTTCCATGTCTCTTGAAAATTATAAGATTAAAGGGAATGAGGAAGATCATTACTAGTAAAAGTTGTGGGCTTTCTTCTAGTTATAAAATAACACCCTTAATGTGGTTGTTGCTTGCTCTATAATCTTGCTCTATTGATTTTGCAGTGAATGGGAACCAGGCATGAGTTGGTGAACTGAAAACCAGGCTTCAATAATTAATAATGGAGGAAAAAGCAAAGAGGAGTTTGCAAATGTAGATCTCTGACTCACGAAAAAACTGGCTTCTGAAGTGATGTGCTTATTTTTATATTTGGACACATTTGGTTCAGAACATCAAGATTTGATTCAAAAAGTTCAAAATTTTGTGGTTAGGATAATGTGGGTGATCAAGTCACTTGACATATGGCATTTCCAAGAGTGTAATGACATGTTTTCTAAATTCTGCAAACAACTAGGCCTTTCCAAATGTATGAAGCACAGCAACGCAGTCCCCCAGAGTCCCATCGTCAACTGGTCATTAGGCCATTTCCTGTGCTGAGGAAGGCAGGCCTATGGGCTGGAGAAGCACAGGCAAGGTTATAGCAACCTCCAAGCCAGTGAGTTTTATTTATAGAAGGATCTAGACTGCGGTCAACATCAAGTAGGGGCTTCTACAACACATGAGTGCCTTAGGCCTCCAAGACCAACTCAGGGCTGACGTGACGGATCACCGCCAAGCCCTGCTTTCTTTGTCTGTTATGAAGAATACACCACTACCAAGGAATGGGTGAAGCAACCGGTCAGGGCCCAGAACAAAGCAGAAGCTCAACTGGGAGGCAGGGACTCAAAACTAAAGAAGAGGAATCTTGATGCAGTGCTAGGGCTCGGCCCTTATCTGCTGTGTGACCCAGAAAAGCCACCTGACTCTGCGAGCCACAGAGCAGGGAACAGTAACTTGGGGTGGGGGTACAACTCTGAGATACACAAGACCACAAGGAGTGCTTGTGCAGTTCACATGGGTTGAGGTGAGCAGAGCCCTCAGAAGTAAGGCAGTCAACTGCTGCCTTGAGCACTGGTGATGATTACTGCTGACAGCGATGGCTGAACTACCTACCCCTCAACGTGGGGAAGACCAGAGGGGGACGTCTTCAGTCGTGCATAGGGTGCCACGGGGAACAGCCATGAGCCCCATGTGTCCACTGACTCACCCCTGGTGGCTTCCTTCCCCTTTCACTGCCAAATCAGGCATTGGTTACAGAGAAAACACCAACCAGAGCAGGGAGTGGGGCATTCTGCGATCAGAAGAAGCCCCACACTTCTCACGAGTGAGGGTCGGCACCTCTGATGCTCAGTCTCACCCATTTTGTTCCCTCAGCTTAACCCACATGGGTACAGAGTCTTGCAAGGTCCAGGGGACAAGTCAGGACGTCGGTACGCTGCATTGTGTATGCTTGTGTGCCTGCAGTTCTGTGGCAGACAGCAACAACAACTACAACCACAACACCCTTTGCTCATATTAAAGTTCTGTACCTGGATTGCTTCAAATTACGTGGGTACTGAGATACAGAGCAAGTCTTTCAGATGAAAAAAACACTAAAATTTAAAGTTCCAGGTATTTGATCTTCTCTCTTGCAACCATTCATCCTCTGGCATGTCTGTCTGTCTGTCTGTCTATCTATCTATCTTTGGTACCAGGGATCAAACTTGGGCTTGATCAAACTTAAGGCCCTTGGGCTTGCCAAGCAGGCCCTTATGCTGCTGAGCTATCGTTCCAGCTGGCATAGGAATTTAACTTGCACATCTTCTGTAAATGCTGTATTCTGTCCCCTGGAAAAATCTGCAGAAAGAAAGCTAACAGATCTAAATGATAGTTCTGTCTATCTGTGTTCTTGCTCTTTGTTTTTTTCTGCAGTACTGGTGACCAAACCAGAGTCTTGTGTATGCCAGGCAAGTGTCCCACTACCAAACTATGTCACCAGCCTGTATGTTGAAACAGTTGAATAGCTTGTCATCTCTCATAGTCTAGACGCTGTGCTGGGCAGGGGAGCAGTTGCGGATTCTTCCCTCCACTGACACACAGTAGAGCATGGATTTCCCCATTGCCCAGGGCTTCGTTCCACTCATGTTATTTCTTCTGTCCTCTGCTTGCCTTCTTAGGAAGCAGCAGGAGACGAGGAAGGCAAGGACACTTAGGCTCCCATAGGAGGACACTACACTCTCACTCTGTCAAGAATTCAAGAACGCTCACAGAACCCAGAGTTTTCTTATCACCCATGAGAAGGCAACACAGAACGTGAACAGACGCACAGGTCCTGGACCTGAGCACCGGGCTTCCCAGTGGAGCACACAGAATATAACTCACAACTCGCTGCTGGCCCCATGGGGGCTGACTGGGAGGGCTGCTGCCCTGGTATCCTTTTTTTTTTTTTTTTTTTTTTTGTATTTTAGGGAAGGGTCTACAGAGTGTTCAGGATCTTACTGCTAGATTGGACTCACAGTGATCCTCCTGTTTATAGTCTCCCAAGAGCTGGGATTACAGGCGTGCACCACCATGCCCAGTCTCAATTGCTGCCTCACCCCACCCTGGGGAAAAGTCTAGAGGATTCTTCCCAAAGCTCCACCATGCTGAATCCTGAAATAAATGGTGCCAGAGGCTTTTAGATCCAGGACTGCAGACCTGCAAGAGCTATCAATGTCATGTCTAAACATAGCTCTGTGAAAGCAGCCTGGAAGAAATGTAACTGTAGAATTTTCTTAGCACACATGAGACCTTGAGTCAAATCCCCAGCAGCAAACAACAAAAAAGTCAGACAAATAAAACCTGAACCCAGGCCAGATGCTGCTTTACACTGCCGACCTCAGGATTGGAAATGGGCAACAATGACTCAGAAACTTCACCCAAAATGTTATCCTCCCCTCAGGCTGCTCCACGAGCCTTCCACATGGAGTTCTGTGGAAAATACCAGCAGGGGAGGGATGTTCACACAGCGTGTGATCCCCTGATGGAAAGGGCCCTTTGAGCCCCTCTTTTGGAGCCACCAGAGGCACACTGAAGTCCCCCCTGCATTTCCAGGAAAGGTGCAGGTGAAGGCAAACATGTGGCCGTGTGTGATCCTGCTTCCTCAGGCACAAGCTGGGGAGAAGGTCCTCTATGCCCCGGGCTGCCACAGTAGGATGAGTCAAACCTCATAACTACTGCACAGAAATAGAGGCCCCTCCCTTGCATGCCATCCTCTCCTCTGCTGGCCACGGCATCATCTGGAGACAAGTTACAAGCAGAAACTGTAGCTCACACTCTGCTCCGCTCCACGGAGGTATTCATGTATGACAAAGTCATGACAGTGTAGGCTGGGTCCCTCCACACAGCTGGAACCAGAACCTCCACAGAGCACAGCTGATGGGCAGAGGGGTGAACGGAGAGGGCCACGGCCCAGGAGGGTAGGGCCGAGGTGCCACTCGAGGGTACACGGTCATGCATTGGGGCCTGTCTTGCTCACTCTGGACAGGCTGGAAACCGCTCTGGAATCTCAGGTCTGGGCAGTCCCCGTGAGTTTCCTAGGGGAGCCCAAAAGGGACCCAAGGCTGAGAATTTACCATGTCCTCTGTTCTGGCACTATGGCCCACCAGAGCCTGGGCTGCACCAGAGCTGTTCCAGGGTAGGCCCTGGGGCTGCCTTCACAAAGGGGAGCCTTGGACAGACCAGGCTGCTGGCCGCTGCGCCTGTGAGCTCCTCCCCTGCACCTGCACAGTGGGAGGGCTGGCACACAGAGAGGGTGCTGCCTGCCTGGTAGCCACCCCCACCTCCTGGGAAAGGAGACACCCAGCGTGGCCTCGTGGGCTGGGAGTTACCTGAAGTGCAGGGCAGGGAACATGCGTTAATGTTTAACACAACAAAGGTACTGGCAGAGCGAACTGCCAGATGCATCCTACCTGGGGCTTTCCCACTCCTGGTCGTCCTTGTCTCTCTCCTCTTTGCCGTCTCCGGTGTGCGGGTGTTTCTGCACAATCCGCATCCCACCAGCCTTCACTGCAATGCGAGCAGAAGGGCTCGGGTTAGGGCAGGCGGGGCAGCTGGCATCGCTGACCAGGCATGGGGATGGGGTCAGGGACATCAAGGGGCATGGCACTCACCACCCTCTCGCCTGCAGAGCTTTCCAGAGTCGGGCCCAGGCTGTCCCGTCTATCTCTGGTCACCTTTCAATACTTTGTAAGACAGCAGCATAACAGGACCCAGGCCAATGAAAAGCGGTTGCTTGCTTAGGCTCTGCATACCTTCCTCACCTAACAAGGGCCTCTCAGCCCTGCCCTGTGACATTTTATCTCCTCACATATGTGACAATTTAGGGGTGACATGGCCATGAGTGACACAGGACAGCTACTGTGCTTTTGACAGATATTAGTGCCCCTTTTAAAAATAGCTTTGCTGAGATTAACCTATATACAATACAATTTACCTTTTTTTTTGGTACTGGGAATCAAACTCAGTACCTTGTGCTTGCCAGGCAGGTACTACAGTGCAGAGCTACATCTCTGGCCCTAACTCACCCATTTATATACAGTGTAACACAGTGGTTCTGAGTGTATTCAGTTACGCCATCAATGCACCATATAATGATCACACTGCAAACACAAACCCGTGCCCGGGAACTGGGGTCTCCTGTGCACCCTTCCCCGGCTCACAGCTGCCTGTCCTCTGGCGCTGCCTGTTCTGCACACTAGCACAGCAGCAGAAGCACACAGTGCGTGGCTTCTGGTGACAGCTCCTCATGGAGCACCTTCCTGAGGTCCATGTGTGTGGCCCAGTGATTCAGACCAGCACTCATCTGAGCACAGATATTCTCTGCTGCATGTATCTGCTCAGCCAAGTCTACCTCCTCCTCAGGGGATCGTGTGCCTGAGGGAGATTTCCACTTTTTGACTGTCACAAGTCATACAGTCTGAATGTCATTTACAAAACTCTTCATGTGTGTATGGTTTCATTTTCTTCCAATGAAATACAAATATATTTGGTACAGGGTCTCAGTACAAAGCTCGGACTTGTCACTACAAGTCATTAAAAGAAAGATCCTCCTATTTTTGGCCTTCCCAGCACTGGGATTACAGGCATGAGCCACGAAACTCCGGGCTCTGTCACCAGCTCAGTGCACCCAGGGGCAGGGCTGGTACAGCATGCGAGATCCGGGATCAAACCCCAGTTCCAGCACTTGCCAAGGCAGGTGCTTGGTCTATTGAGCTATTTTGCCAGTCCTGGTTATTATCTTTTAGCATCACAGTGTTTTGAGGATTACAATAGAGATGCGGACCCTGCATCCAAAACTCTCGCTTTACATATTGCTGGTTCTCTGAGGAGGCTGCATCTGTATTACAGATCCTGCTGCCTGACATTGGCCGAGTGAAGCATCGTCACTGTGGAAGGTGCACTGTCTACATTCTCAGCACTCAGGTGAAACTCTCAGGGTGCACTGCTGACATGAGTGCCCCTGGAGCTTCCACCACCACCACAGTTGGATGGCTGCAAACCACAGGAAAGGGATCCCTGCTCGGGTGCAGCCCAGCTCCAGTCTGCTCCCGTGCTTATCGCTTGCATTAACTTCGGACTTTCTTCGTTCTGTGGCTGCAGAAGCCGTTGCCACGTCTTCCGCGAGACATATTACGTTATCCTGGGTCACCTGAGTCTGCATTCCTAGGCCATGGCCACTCGTATTTGGCTCAGAATGAACTAAGTTTTTATTTCCTTTAAAGCATAGTTGCGACTTTTGGTTGATGGGGTCATTGGCACCCTGCCTCACCGGCAGAAAGGCCAAACCTCCTAAGAGTGAGGCGTTCAGGTCACCTCTCCAGCCAAGTCATCAGGTCTCTGCCACTACCCAGCTGCATCCCAGTGGTACTGTCACTCACCCTGTCATATCACATTCTTGGCTTCCACATTTGGTTGGACTTGGCTGGGTCATGAAAGTGCGAGGCAAGGTTAGAGTCCTGATGTTCCACAGGGTGACATTGCCAGTCCCTGCCTTCGGGAAGAAGGTGCTGGCTCCTGGGGACCAGCAGTGCCCCAGCAGCTACTAGATAGGGGCAGTCCAGGGTGAAAGTGCAGGAAAGACTTGTGCTGAGACGGTGCACGGGTGAGCTGAGACTGGAGCCCCGGCTCTCTCCACCCCAGCAGGTTCAATGTAGGTGAAGTCTACTTTGGGAGGAACAGTGTCCTGCCCAGAGATCTGTCCCAAACTTGCTTGGACACCAGTACCCGGCTTTCCAATTATTTCATTTCTCATTTATCAAGCTTATGTTTTTGTCTGTAATTCAACAGGACTTTCTCTACAGGGTCTTTGTGTTTCTCTTTGAGTTTCTAGCTCCTCTCTACATTGTATCGTCTTAGGCACACCTGCCTATGGCTATATGTGTTGCTTGATATTGGAGGTTTTTGGGGGTCAAATCCTGCGGATTGCCTGCTGCTTCTCGTTCTTGGGCTGGACGCTTATGGATTATGCCCTTGTCATCCTTGGATCTTGTGGTCTTGGAGAGACAACACCCTCTAGCATCTGTCAGACCACAAGCCCAGGGCCTGGAGATCTCTTTGATGGCTTTCTCCAAATAGGAAGACCAGACTGTGGAAAACTGAACTCAACTCATAAAAGCAAGTCTGAGCTTCCAAGTCCTCGAGGAGATGACTGCCACAGCTGGAGACCCGGCGGACACAGCCAGCTTCCCTGCCGTCTCCTGTGCTTCTCATGGTTTCCTCCAAGCTGTGGCCTCTGAGGATCCAGCTCTATGCTGGGGTCTGGGGTCCTGCTCCATCCCTTGTGTGAGTCCAAGTCTTGTGCTAACTCTTATTTTATGTCTTCCTTTGCTTCTGGTCCATAGGAACTTCCCTCATTTTGAGCTCAGGTTTTAAAAAAAAAGAAACAAAAGCAAACAAACAAAAAAAAAAGACAAAGCATCCACCATCTAAGATTTTAATCTAAGATTTCCCAGATCACTTCATCTGCCACCCCTTTAGAAACGGTGACTAAAAATAAAATTTTGTAGTACAAAATTGTGATGATTTTCTACAATCTTGAAATGTGGGTCTGAGCATCATGATTTTTTTCCCCAAAGGAAGGACCTAGAACTGCCCCTCTAAAGTACATAATGTGAAGTCCTAATGCCCACAAGCTTAGATTGTGACTAGACTTGGAGACAGGTCCTTTAACGAGGTAGAAGCTATGGTAGGGTAGGTACTGCTCCAGTGGGACTTGTGTCTTTCCAAGAGAGACAGCAGGGATCCACGCGTACAGACAGCTAAGTGAGGTCACTGTGAGAAGACAGCCATTTACACACAATACAGAGCCTGGCAGGAGAGCCCAGACCTGCAACGCCTTGGGCTTGGGCGCCCAGCACCCACAACAGAGCTGTCTGCTGTTGCAGCTGCCCAGGGGTGGCATGCTTACAGCACCCCTGGCTAATGCACACAGGTGCCCATTTAAAAGTGACCTTGGACTCTTTGTTATTGGGCAGATATAAAATTTTTGAACTATAATTCACAGATGTGTTCTACAAACTGACTGAAAGTGAAAAGGGCAGTACACCTAAGCACAGAGGAAACCGATAATGACCATCAAGGTGACACCTGAAATGACTGTCTCCAGAGGTTGCTGCAGAGCGCCTGTCCATTCCTCTGGTGAAGCAAGTGTCAGTCAGGACTCAGTCACCCAGCCTGAGTGCTCACATTTAATCCAGTTGCTCAAAACAATTAACTCCATCAATCTCTCTCAGTGTGTATGGTGATTAATGCAGCAATAAAAAGGGGCAATAATCATAATAACTCAAGGCTGCGACAGATTCATGGGAATTTGCACTACTGCCAAAAAATACGACAGCCTGTATTTACTGTGAATGTTGTATCAGTGTCTCTGAAAGTCTCCATTTGTAAAACTACAATGGCAGGATAATGTTCTCAGAAATCTCTGCAGAATTGTTTGCAAAGCTAGGTATTTTCATGAGAAACACTGGAAAGAAAAAACTCAGAGTTTTGTTATAGTGGCTGTTACTCAAACTTCACATTTAAGTAATTGCAAGTTTCCTTTTAGCAAGAGTGCTATGCAGTGGGGAAGGGCCTGGTTGCCAGGATTAAGCCCAACAGGTTCAAATTTTAGCTTTGCCTGTGTGCTCCTGTGTGTGTGTGTGTGTGTGTGTGTGTGTGTGTGTGCGCGCACGCATGCATGCATATCCACACATGTACATGTGCCTGAGCACACTACTAGAGCTGGTCTCAGGCTCTTCCAGCTGTGCAGAAACAATGACGGTGTCCTGAAGGATAAGCAGAGGACAAGAAAGGTCTCCAGTGGGGAGGGGTTCCCACTAGCTGGTCTCAAAAGCAGGTTTTATAAATCAGAACTCAGTGCTACCCAAGCCTCCCACAGTGCTCAGATCCTCAGTACACGATGTCTCTGCTGTGGAGAGGATGGTACCAAGCCATGTGTAGCTGAGGAATGAGAGAAGTGTGTAATGGGCATGCCTGCCACGGTGCTGACCAAGGGGCCACCTGACTGCCACTAGGACTGTCAGCACCCAAAGCCTTGGTCATTCCATAGGTTACTAGCTTTCTTTGTGGGCTGCGGTGTGGCCCTATGTGCTTAGTCCACACATTCATGAGTTAAAGTTTAAATATTTTATGTTTGCCATGGTGAGGCTTCTGGAGAATCCCTGATCTGACCAACTACCAAGCATGCTGTCTCACTGCTGCTGGGCCAAGTACTGCCCTGCTGACCCCATGTGTACTCCTGCCTAGGGGCACAGGCAGGGCCAGGCATCCTGGGAGCTGTGCAGCCAGCCACACAGAACTGGGTGGCGCTGTGGTACTGGACTATGGTTCTGGCTACTGTGGCACTTCTGAGAGCATTTGGAAGGCAAAAGACTACCAAGAATTACTGGCCCACACTCCCTGCAGCATCAGGGTGTCGCTGATGCTCACCAGATGGCAGAGAAAACCTGCAGAGGACAGGTAGGCAGTGAGCTCTCTGCAGGACTGTTCCCTACTGGAGGAGCCCATGAGCCATGTGCAGTGTCCAGCAGGGAGGAGGGGCGGTTGATGAACAAAGGGTCCCCAGAGCAGGGCCTGCAGGAACTGGAGCATGACTAGCCAGTGTAGCTACCTTTGTTCTCCTTGGAAAGTGCTACTGAGATATTATTCAAAGCGATGCTAATCCCCCTACAGGGGCTGAGAAGTCCCCAGGACTGCTTCAGTGGGAAGAACAAAAGGACAGAAAATCACCAGCATGTTGTAAGTTAGGATTAAACCTAATGATCTCAGGTAGAGCCCTGCAGTAGCAGTAAGCAAGGGAAATAGAATTGAATGTTGCTGTTTCCTGTGAGATTAGCAGACTGGAATTTGAAGAGAATGGGACAAGAGAATATGGCCACTTAATTCAACTGAATTAGTTTGAGGTGCAGGGGGCTGAGCTCAGGACCTTCCTTCTCACTCAGCTACATCCAGGCTGTTTTATCAGGCAGGGTCTCACTAACTTACTGGGCTGGGCTGGAATCTGTGATCATCCTGCCTCAGCTCCAAGGAAGCTGGACTATAGCCATGGTCTGTCTCTAGGCAGGTACCATGGATCAGGAGGAGGGCTAGTGTGTGGCTGACTCAGGAGGGTGACATGTGGGGGAGATAGAGCAGTGGCCATGTCACCATGCCCAGATGTCAAGAGAGGCAGATGTAGACAGAGGAGAGACAGGAGTCACTTGGCAAGCCAAGAGCCTCTCTAGGAGGCTGACACTGGGGTGGGGACACTGTAAGAAGTGGAGGAGGATAAAAGGCCAGAGACAGAGAAACTATTTGAGAAGCCTAAGTACTGGCATCCAATGGTATCATCCATTGTGGGAATCATAATCCAACCCCGCATGCCCTCCCCAGCTGGGTGGGGTCCTGCCAGGGCCTTGCCCGAGTGTACATCAGGTGAAAGTGATGGTTTGTGCTGACACCAAGTCCTGAAACCATACCCCAGGTGGTTCTCATTAAGCCGAAGAAGGGAAACTGCCTGGCAGCTCCTGAAGCTGCAGTAACTGACAGGTCTGTCCCCGTGCATAGGGGAGTAAGGGCAGACCTGTTACCTGCACCTCGAGCCTGACCAGTCCTGAGGATGCACACATGGGGAATCTGCTGAGCAGGCCTGAGACTGGGCGCTACTGGGTGCTAAAAACAAAAACACAGATCAGCCTTCCATCTCTAGCACACAGTGGCCTGGACCAACTGAAAACCTTCCTGCAGGAAGAGAGATCAGGGAGTCATCACCCACGAACTTTCAAGCATACTCTCAATTCCTGCTTGATTAATCCAACAGAATTGAATTATCTGGATTACTAAGAATAGCAAAATGGTCCACTTCCCATTTCACTTTACCATGCTCATTATTTTCATTTGATTCAGTTCTACAGGGGACGTTGTCTACTTTTTGAAGACTATTCACAGAAAGTTAGCAAAATGCAATCCCGTCCATGTATTGTGAGATCACCGGTACAGGCTTTGGGCTCCTCTCAGAAATGGGTTTGTGTGAGAGCAGGGCCAGCAACATGTACCTGGCGCAGATTTATCCATGTCACTGCCAAAGCTCAGAGACTGGCAGTAATGGTGTGGCTGGTGCCATGTCCTCCCTTCTGCTGTGGAATGTTATGACTGTTGTTAGATAAAGCAGAAGGCCTGCTCTAATTCTATTTGCTAATCTAGGTTAGTAGTGATTCTCATCACAAAAAATTTCACCCCACCCCTCTGTATCTGTAGTGGAAAGCAGGGGTAGGGTCTCACGTCCCAGACCTGGGTTGCTTCCACTGCGACACCCAGAACATGATGCAAAGTATGCAGTCCTTCCTCTCTGCAGGATACTTTCCTTCCCCACTAGCCTCCTCCCCTCTGGGAGGCAGCACCTGCCGAGGGATGGCATCTGCACTGGGCTGCTTCGGTTCCTTCAGATCAGTCCCTGGCCACTGACTCCAAGTTGGCAATACTGCCCCCAACAGCTCAGCCAGGTTTTATGTGCCTGTGTTGTGGTCCTGGGGATTAAACCCAGGGCCTCTGCCTTGGGTCTACATAAGCTCTACTGAGACAGTCTTGCTGAGTTGTCCAGGCTGGGCTCCAAACTTGCAATCCCCTCATCCCTCGCCTGCTGAAGTGTGGGATTGCAGTTGTGGGAATGGCACTGTCCTCAGTATCCTCACCTTAATCAAAGTGTCAGTTTCTTAGAAGTGTGTGGATATGCTATGCCACTCAACAGTCACTGGTTCACTGTTACTCCAAACTGGAGAGGGCTCCAAGACACAGCCAGGGGCTCAGCTTACTGTGCAGTGACAAGAGGGGAGCGAAGACTGCACAGAAACCCACCTACAGCTATTTACTGAGGATCTGTGCCAGGCGCTGTGGGATAAAGACTTTCATGCAACCAGGCTAGGGAAGCTTGGAGTAGAAAGGCAGGTGCAGACAGAGGGAGGAAAGTGTAAAAGGGAAGATGGGGGTACTGTGTGGATATGGGTGGGAGAGGGGATGGGTCTGAGAGCAATAAAGAGAAAACACAAAAGAACAGCAAGAGAATCACTGTAAAAGAATTTTATTATTTCTGATTGAAGATTTAAGCACAAGTCTATCAAACAATTTAGTCACTTAATGAAAGCGTTCCCTAAGTTTATAAGGCAGTTATTTTGATTTACAAACTGTGCTCTTGGCTATCCTTAACAGTCATCCTTTATTACAGTAGGTTGCATTTTTTGTTGTTATTTAACATTCACTCTACAGAACTGTCTATTCTCTGACAATGCCAGACTAGACAAGAACACTGGGAGCTTTCTGAGGAAAACCAGTGCACATGGGGGCTCTGCCAAGGACGATGCATCCGAGGGGCAGAGGAGAGGGCAGCTTACAGGGCACCTGTTAACCCATGCTTCTGGGCCCAGGGGTCCTTCAACTCTGCTGAGTCTAACTGGCCTTGGAGAACACTGAGTCACAATGACAGTGACCATCAGCACTCCTGCTAAATTTGGGGTTCACAGGCTAGGGGACCTGGCTGGGTGTTATTAAATTTACCTGTGGGTCACCTGCCCTGGGTTTTGTTCCTGAAGAAAAGACTACTGCAAGCAACAGAGGGAGAGTCACAGCTTCCCAGTAGCAAACAGAGCCCTGGACAGCCAAGAGGAACATCTAGGCCCATCCTCCACCTTCACCAAAGAGGAAACGTTTCAGAAAAATGTAGCAGAATGCCTCAAAACTTGGAGCCCGTGCTCTCCGGTGATCAGCACAAACAAGTGGCCGCTTCTCTCCTTAGGCATAAATGAACTCTTTAAACTGTAACTTAAAATATTAGCTGCTCACGACTTAGAAAATCAGAATCCTGCAAGAAATTTCTCTCAAGGAGTTAAAATGTAGTGTGTACTTCTCATTTTAAAAAGTTTCCATATGGTTACGTCCCCCTATATGCAATTTAATTACTGCTACCTAGACTTGGTATTGGTCCAACAGAAACATCAATAAACTCGTCTCTCACTGGCAGCAGCAGACAAAACCCCACTGCTATGCTGCTATAGGAAGGTCAATTAACCCAACCTTATGAGGGTGGTTATGCTTCTGCTTTCTTCTTGGTGCTGGGATTGAACCTAGGGGCCCCAGCTCTCTACCATTAAGTTATACCCCCAGCCTCCGTTTTGTTTTTGTTTCTATTTTCTTTTTTTAAAACCAATGCAACACGAAAGTTCTCCAATCCTTCCTATTACACTGGGCCACTTTCTACACTCTGCCTCTTTAGGCAGTTGGGCATGTTTCCACCCCATGGTTACTTCTGTTGTTCTTAAGAAACAATGTATTTCTGCCTTGGAATGTAGCCTATTTAAACAAAGGTTCTGGTTCCCTGCGCGGAGGAAGCTAATTTGTGCCCTTTGGAAGGGGGGGAATAGAGGTATGAGATCATAGGAATCTTTACCGTGAGAAAAAGGCACAGATGTGGCACATGAAAGCCACCTTCCTTTATGCTTCCGTTACCAGAAGACCGAGTTCTAGGGCCAACGTGTGCGATGAAGGCCCTAAAAACCCCCCGCACACTGCTGGGACTAGGCTTCCGGACCCAAGCCTTTTGATCAACTCATTACTGTCCGGCCATAGCGACCAGAAGCTCAGTAGAAATGGAAATCGACCGCTACAGGGTCGCGCATGATCGTAGAGTCGGCTTGGATTCCTATTTTCCAAAGAAAAATGGCTCTTTCTGAGCCTAACTTCCGTGTTTCAGAAGTTTAGAATTTTTTTTTTTAAAGGATGTTTTAAAAAAGGTTGGCCAGAAAGAGAGAGTAAAATAAGTCATTCTGCACCACTGATCTTAAGAATTGCTGCCGCTCCTTTGGCTCTTTCCGTAAAGATGTGCTCATCATAAGAAAAACACTGCCTTTTCTATTTTTCTTTTTACAGCATCTGCAAATTCCTACTGAATAATAACCAGTAAAACGGACTTCAGGATGTGCACTGCGTAGGCCACCCCATCTCTGCGCATCTGTACGGGGCTCGGGGTGCGCGGCGCGGGCCGGAGGGTGGGGGTTCGGGGCCGCACTCGCCCGCGCGCGCACACCAGGGCGCGCGGACCCCGACTCGCACCCGGGCCCTCCCTGCCCGGAGCCCCAGAGAAAGCGGAAACGAGTCAGTACCGGCGGGCGGGTGTCCAGCTTTGGTCTCTAGTTTCCCTTCGGGAGGCGAAGACATGGTGACACCGGGGCTGGAGCCGGGGCGGGCCGGGGGGCGGCTGCACGGCAGTAGTTCGCGTACGAGCGCGAGTGCGAGCGCCAGCTAGCGCGGGAGGCGCGCACAGCGCGGATACAACTCGCGCCGCCGGCAGGGGCGTGGCCTCCTGGCGCAGACGTGGCGCGCCCTCCCGCCCACGCAGTGCGCGCTGACGCCATCGCGCCGTATGGAGCATGCGCCTTAGGCTGTGCCACGTAGAAAGTTGTTGCAGCCGCTCAGCTTCACGGGGGTTGAGGGCGGGGTGTCTGAGGTCAGAAAAAACTGCGCTTCAGCTGGTAGGAGATAGATAGGGAGTGTCTCAGGAAGCTAAAGAGGGCCCACGTAAGGGTGGTTGCGTCCTCAAGGAAATGGCTCAGCTAGACCCCCGGAATAGGCTGGGAAGGCGGTGGGGTCTGAGCCGCGCGGTGCAGGGACCCCGCGAGGTGCCCGGCCGCGGCGCCCTGTGCGGTGTGGATCTGAGATGGGCGGCGGGGCGGGGCCGAGGGATTTGCCAGGAGTGGCGAGGGCGAGGAAGGCCGCGCAGCGAAGCCAGGCAGGGCACGGCACGCTCCTCCGCTCTGGGTGCCAGCCCTCGCCTTCCCCCACGTTGTAAGCACGGTTCTCTCGGCACCATCCGACATTCAGACAGGCTTCACACCTTGGGAAGGGAAACGCCGGACGTCCACTTTTGCCAACAGAGGTGGTCGAAGAGCTTTCTCATCCCAGGCCAACCTGTCTGGGTTTCATCCAGTGCCCTCGTCGCTGGCCACAGCCAGCCAAATCCTTTTGGTCAAGATTTCATAACCAAATCAATGGTATTTCTTTACAGGCTCTTCCTGTGCAACCTAGCCAGCAGCGCTTGGCGTATCTGACCCCCTCCTCCTCTTTAGCTGTAAGGATGTAAGCTAATTCTTGGGCCATCAAGGCTGTTTATTCCGTTGGCTTGGCTGGCTTATTTTCTAAACTTTCTAAATACTTATCCCATTTTCCCTCTTCCCTAGACTTTGCTAAGACTGTCAGGTTTCTGGTGCTATGAAAATATCTGCCAGCGGGTAATGTATCAAGAGCAAGCAGGGTTCTGCAGACTAGTAAGTGTAAGGGCATGATGCTGGTGTCTGGTTTCGGCCTTGACTCTTGTCATCCTATTGCAGGCTGCTGAGTTAGATAGAAATGTTATAGGCAATCAGATAAGGCTGGACCCTCAAAGGAGCCATTGTGGAAGACAGGAACCTTGCCCCTGTGGGAGAGACAGTCACTTCTGCTGTGGGCCAGACCTCATGAGATTAAACAAATAAACCCACACACATCCCTAGGGATGGACTTAAGCGATTGATACTCTAAATAGGTCACTAATGCTTTGAGAAAGCCAGTAAAAGTCACTAACTCAACCTACTACAGGGAAAGCCCCTGTTTTGTATTCAGGCCACTTGCTACATGACTTGCTTCCCCATTTGATCCCAATTTAATCAATTTTACCCGAGCAATTATGCTTGTAGTCTTACTGCTTGATCATAGTTTTGTTCCACCTCATGCCCATCTTGCAAGTTCTCACTTTAGATTTGCCTCACCTCATGGATTTGCTTTCTAAAAATCCCTGGAAAAGACAGGTTCCTTGGGCTCTCTCTTTCTTTCTCTCTCTCTCTCCCCCCTCCCTCCCTCTGCCTCTCTCTCCTCTATGTCTCCGTCTCTCCCTTTCTCTTCTCTTGACAGTTTTCTTTCCCCCAATAAATATATTCTGCTCTTAATCTCCATTGTTCCTAAAATTCATTCTTTGATTTTAGAGAACAGGAGCTCATCCAAGATGTCTCTCAGGTTGGGAGTTTTTTTTCTCTGTATCAATCCCAGGGTAGAAGGCAGGAGGACAGGAGGATGAGAACAAGGTAGCAGGACAGAGCTGAACTTTGCTTTTGTATCAAATCCACTCTAGCTAATTTCAGTAGCAACATCAATCCATTCGTGAAGGTCATAACCTAATCACCTCTCATTAGAACCCATCTCCCAACACTCTTGCACTGGGGTCTTTCACCCACGAACTCGGAGGGAGAGGTAACAGAGGGCCACCTGTAGGTCCATGAGTAATCCATTTGCTTGCAAATGCCAGGTCTGCAAACCTGTTTATCCTTGGTCTCTCCATTGAGTTTCAGGCTTATATGTCCCACTTGCATATGTATGGATATCTTCAAGTGAAGATTTACTACCCAAATCCCTGCATCATATAGGGTGCATGTGTATTTCCATACCACTAACAGCTGTTGGCCAAGCAACAGGAATGATAAAGTTTTCATTATCTTGCATCCACACAAAAATTTACAGACGAGGGACCAAAAATTTAAAAGAAAACCTTGGAATCAATAGTGGAGCACTCCCTCACACCCAGCCCTCCCCTGGCTGGATGTTGAACAGGAATCCTGCAAGTAAAACAAGGAGTTACCCCCAAGTCACACCCCAGCCCTGGAGTACCCTTTTAAGGGACACTGCATCACTAATGCTCTTACTGGAGCATGGTGAAGAAATCTGAAGATAGTGATCTGGATTTTGAATTCAAAAAGCTTTGAGATACTTAAACAGTTAATATTATGTATATTTTTCCCTTTTACATATGTGCCATATGGCTCAAAACTGTATTAACTCTAAACAGTTTCTAAGAAATATAAACATTTTAGGTTGCTAGAAAACACTATTACAGCTTATAATTGCAACAATTTCTTCCCTTTGTAGTACATAAAGTTGAACCCGTGCACCCTGGCATCTAGATTCCATAGCGGAGCATTGTTAGCAAATTCTGGGATACATGAAGGAGGTTTCTGAAGGAGTAGAGCCACTCAGATTCTGGTGGTTGTGGGCACCACTGAACTGGCTTGACCTGTGAGATGACTTATCTTTGTCCCTGACCTATTTCCTAGGAGTGCACCTAAAGTGGAAATGCCCTTTTTGTTCTATTTTTATATCCCCAACTTTCTCTGTATGATAATGGCCTCATGTGTTTGCAGATGCCTGCAACTCACTTCCTGGTTCTTCATCAAGGCCACTATCTTGAGTGCTATGTTTTCCTTTCCTGACTGACACACGTTTTCCTCAAAGTCATGGGACCTGCCCTGCCCTATTGAAAACCTACAGTTTTCTATTTTTTATTTTATTGAAGTACAAATATCAATGAGACAGTTTTAAGACACCTTAACAGGACAGATTCGATAAATTAATACAATTTTGGAAGTATGGCCATCTTCACAATTTGGTTCTTCCTATCCAGGAGCATAGAATATCTTTCCATTTTCTGAAATCCTCTATAATCTCTTTTCTGTGTTGTAATTTTCTGTGAAAAGATCTTTGACTTTCTTGGTTAAGTGAATTCAAGGTATTTCGTTTTCCATGGTGCTATTGTAAAAAGTATTGTTTCTATTGTTTCCCTTTCAGTGTGCTTGTTATCTGTATAGAGGAATGCTATTGAATTTTGAGTACTGACTTTGTATCTTGCTATGCTACTGAACTTCTGTAACAGTTCTTGTAGTTTCTTGGTGGAATTTTTGGGGACTTACAAGTCAAGTATCATGTCATCTACAAATAGTGATAATTTAACTTCTTCTTTACCTATTCTTATTCCCTTTATTTCTCCCTCTTCTCTAATGGCTGTTGCTAAGGATTCCAAGACTATATTGAATAGGAGGTGTGATAGAGGACATCCTTGTCTTGTACTTGATTTAAGAGTAAAAGATTTCAGTTTTTCCCCATTTAGGGTTATATGAGCTTTTGGGTTGTCATAGATGGCTTTTATCAAGTTAAGATAGAGTCCATCTATTGCAATTTTCTGTAGGACTTTGAACATGAATGAGTGTTGGACTTCATCAAAAGCTTTCTCTGCATCAGTTGAGATGATCATGTGGTTTTTTGATTTCAGTCTATTAATATAGTGCATTACATTTATAGATTTTCGAATATTGAACCATCCTTGCATCCCTGGGATGAATCCTACCTGGTCATGTTGTATGATCTTCTTGATGATTTGCTGTATTCTCTTTGCTAGGATTTTACTGAGTAGTTTTGCATGTATGTTCATGAGGGAGATTGGCCTATAGTTGTCCTTTTTGGTTGTGTCTTTCCCTGGTTTTGGAATCAGTATAATACTTGCCTCCAGAAATGATTTTGGGAGGACTGCTTCCTCTTCAATTTCATTGAAGAGTTTGTGGAGTGTAGGAATTATATCTGCTACAAATTTCTTTTTCTTTTTCTTTTTCTTTTTTTTTTTTTTTTTGTCTTTTTGAGACAGGGTCTCACTATGCAGTTCAGGCTAGCCTTAAGCTCACTTTGTAGCTCAGGCTGGTCTCGAACTCACAACAATCCTCCTGCCTCAGCCTCCCGAGTGCTGGGATTACAGGCCTGTGCCACCACGCCCGGCTTACAAATTTCTTGTAGAATTCAGCTGTGAATCCATCAGGGACCTGGACTTCTCATTGTCAGTAGGCTTTTTATTACGTTTTGTATTTCGCTGGCTGTTATTTGCTTATTGAGAGTTGTTATATCTCCTTGATTCAGTTTTGGTAATTTGTACCTTTCGAGGAATCTTTCCATTTCTTCTGTGTCTTCTATTCTGTGAGTGTAAAGATTCTCGAAGTAACTATTGATAATCTTCTAAATTTCTGCTGGGTCTGTGGTGATTTCACCCTTTTCATTCCTTATTGCTTGTACTTGATTTTTTTCTTTCCTCTTTTTGATGAGGTTGGCTAGAGGCTTATCAACTTTATTTAGTCTTTCAAAGAACCAACTTTTTGATTTGTGAATTCTTTGAACTGTTTTCTTCATCTCAATTGAATTAATTTCTGCTGTAATTTTTGTGATTTCTTCCCATCTTTGTGCTCTGGATTTCATTTGCTCTTCTTTTTCTAGATGTCTGAGATGCAACATTAGGGTGTTTATTTGTTTGCGTTCTGTTTTCATAATGTGTGAGTTCATAGCTATGATTTTCCCTCTAAGAACTGCTTTCATCACATCCCATAAATTCTGGTAAGTTGTGCTTGAATTTTCATTGAATTGTAGATATTTCTGAATTTCTTGTTTAATTTCTTCTGTGACCCATTGATTGCTGAGTAGGGTGTTGTTTAGTTTCCATGAATTTAGTGGGTTTTTCTGGTTTCTTTTGTCATTTATTTCCAGTTTCATTGCACTGTGGTCAGATAATATGCATGGGATAATTTCTATTTTCTTGCATATACTTACATATGATCTCTGGATAGTATGTGGTCTGTTTTGGAAAATGACCTGTGTGCAGCTGAAAAAATGTGTATTCAGCTGTGGTTGGTTGGAACACTCTGTATATGTCCACCAGGTCCATTTGTTCTAAACTCTGATTCATTTCTGCTACTTCCTTGCTAATTTTTTGGCTGGTTGATCTATCTTTTTGAGATAAGGGGGTGTTAATATCTCCTGTTAATATTGTGGTATTAAATATTAGGTTTTTCATGTCCATTAAGATTTGTCTTATACATTTGGGTGCTCCTGTGTTTGTGCATACATATTTATGTGTGTTCCCTCTTGCTCTTGAATTTTTCCCCTGACCAATATATAGTGGCCTTCTTTGTGTCATTTGATCCTTCTTGGTTTGAAGTTCAGACTATCTGAGAACAGAATTGCTACTCCTGCTTTTTTCTGAGGTGCTGGGGCATGTAGTATTGTTTTCCATCCTTTGATTTTGAACCTATGAATGTCCTTTTGAGTTAAGTGTGTTTCTTGTATACAGCATATTGTTGGATTTTGTTTCCTAATCCACTGTGCCAGTCTATTTCTCTTAATTGGTGAATTGAGTCCATTTACATTGATGATTATAATTGAAATGTGTTGACTTATGTTAGTCATGATATTACCTGGTGTTGTTTACTCCTTTGTATCCTGTATTTAATTGTCTGTCCTGTTTAGTGGGCTCCTTCTGTTCTCATTCATGGAGTTATGGTCATTGTGGTCTCTCTCTAGAACATCTTTCAGCAGCCTGTGAAGGGATGGCTTTGTCATCATGAAATTCTTTAGTTGTTCTTTGTCGTGGAAGTATTTCACTTCTCCATCAAACTTGAAAGAGAGTCTTGCAGGGTATAATAGTCTGGGCTAGAATTTGCTTTCATGCAGGACTTGAAGAACTCAGCTCCATGCTTTCCTTGCCTTCATGGTTTGTGTAGAGAAGTTGGCTGTAATTCTGATGGGTTTTCCTTTTGAATGTGATCCGCTTCTTCTCTCTAGCAGCTTTCAGTATATTATTTTTGTGTTGCATTTCTGGGATCTTGACTATTATATGTCTCGGTGTGTTTTTACTTGGGTTGAAGCTATTTGGTGTTCTTTATGCTTTGGTTACCTGAATGTTGGATTGTTTCCTCATATTTGGGAAGTTTTCTGCAATTACTTCTCCCCAAATTCTTTTTATCTCATTTGTATTGACTCCTTCATTCTCACTGATACTAATTATTCTCACAGTGTTCATCCTGGTGTCATCTTGTATGTGATAGATTATTTTTTCCTACATTCTGGTTGGGTTTAAGAGATCCTTTCTCACCTTTTCACTAGCTGCACCAGTGTCTTCAAGATTTGAAAGTCTGTCTTCGCTTTCATTCAAATGGTTTTGTAGATTCATGATTGATATTTTTAGTTCTTCTGCATCTCTTTGACTCTGTTTCATGTGTTCTATTTCTTTTCTGTATTGCTCATTCAAGGAATCCATCATATTTCTTATCTCCTCAATTTTTTTATCCATGTCTTCTTTAGAGGTAGTTATTGATTCTTTTTCTGCAGTTTCTTTCAAGTTGGGTTTCCTCTGTATATTTCCAGACTTGTTTCTGTATTTCAGATGCTATGATTTCAAAGAATTCTTTTTTTTCAAAGAATTCTTTTTTGATTTCAGAAATTATTTCTGCTTTGAGTTCCTCATGACCTTTCTGCTGTTGTTTCTTTGCTTCAGACGCTGTTAATTCATACATTTCAGCTGGAATAGTGCTCTCTGCAGTTGTTCTGGGTGAGCATTTGTTTCCCCCCCCCCCCGATATTTCTGGATTTGATTCTTTATTTCAGATGCTATGTATTCAGATATTTCTATTTTTATTTGAGGAATTAATTCTGATCTGAGTTCCTCTATACCTTTCTGCTGTTGTTACTTTGCTTCCATTTCTGTTAATTCATTCATTTCAGCTGAGCTAATGTCCTCTGCACTTCCTGGTGGACTTGAGGCCTGAGATTGCATTTTTCTCCTTGTCCTTGTCATTTTGTATAGCACTGACCTCTGACCTTTGGTGTAGATCTTTGGTGCTGCTATAACTTTAGCATTTAATGAGATTTGGGTGCCAGTCTATTAAGTATGAGATTATCCAGTTATGCCTGTGCTGGATCTAGCTGTTGTGTTCAGTTCCTTTTTGCTGCAGCTCCTGTGGTTCCCCTCTGTTGGTTCCCTCATCAGGCAAGTATGAACCGAACTGAGATGCAGAGTGAGTAGTGAAAATTCCCACTATCTTGGCTGGCTTTGAGACAAGGATCTGGAACGTTGCCCTAGTTGGCCCTCGTGTCTCAGGCAGGTCACTCTCTAGGTGGGCGGGCCTGGGCTTTGGTGGGTCTGCTGGGCTCCCAAAAGGATAGTGAATGTTCTTATTCACCAGGTAGGCTGTGCTGGGTCAGCCAACCTGTGCTGGGTCCAGGGCCATGGGCCAGAACCGCAGAAGGCTGGGGAAGGTCTCTCCGGCGTGCTGGGCCTGGAGCCCTCACTGACAGCCCAAGCTGGGCTGGGGCTGGGTCTGTGGGGTGGGACCAGCGATTTCTGGGAACTGCCTCTCCAGTGCGGCGGGCCTGGGGCTCTCCACTCACCGAACTTTGATGCCCAGTGAGTCAGGGAAATTCCTACTCGCTCAGTGGGCTTTAGGGCAGGGGATCCGCTGAGTTGCTGGTGAGTGGGCCCTGAGGCTTCAGGCAGGTCACTGGCTTGGAGGGCTTGGGGGCAGGGATCCAGGTAGTGCACGCAAAGAAGCCAAAGGCTCTCCCTCAGACTCACCACACACTCACTGATCTGGGAAGCCTGGTGAGTCGTGAAAATTTCCACTCACTGGGAGGGCTTGGGGGTGGGATCCAGGAGGCCACGGGACTGGGTCCTGGTCCCGCTGTCTCAGGCTGGTTGCTCTGGCTGGCCGAAAACCTACAGTTTTGATTCTCCTCTTCTTGCCCGTATTTTTATTTTTAATTTTTATTTTATTTATTTATTTATTTTTTTTTTTTTTGGAACCAGTGATTGAACTCAGGCCCTTGCACTTGCCAGGGAAGCATTTATTCCACTGATCCATCTCCCCCCAAAATTATTTTTTTCTTTTTTGTGGTACCAGGGATTGAACTCAGGACCCTGCACTTGCCAGGCAAGCACTTATTCTACTGAGCTATCTTCCCGGGCCTCTTCTTGCCTGTATGAACCTATAAAAACTCAAGACCATCAGATGTCAGGGCCTGGCTTTGTTGGTGGCAGCTAGCTTGGCCAGGAGTGCTGACATAAAATAAAGCTGTTCATTGACTCCAAATCCTAGAAGTTCCTGTTTCTACTTGCCGCAGCATGCTTACTGGGATAGCCTAATGTCCAGTTTCTCGTGTTCACATCAGAACCTGGTTTTAGCTACCTGTCTCCAAGTAGCTTCCTTCATAGGATAGAAACCAATCTATTCTACAGTGTGGAATAATCCACTTACTCAACAGCATTCCTGCTGAAGGAAATACTCTTAAGGAAATAAAAAGCTTTAGAAAAAAACATGTATAGACAATATTTTCTTTTTGTGTTAGTACATGTTTGCAGTACATAATGGTTACATTCACAGAGGTTATTACGTGTACATAAGACATCTAAATTCTTTTTTGTCTCCTTCCCCATCCTTTGCTTTCGGCTGTATTTTTCCTTGCATTTTCTCTCTCCACTTCTCTCCACCATCACCACTACCACTGTCTATCTTATTTTGCTCTGTATATTTTGAATTTCTCATGGAAAATATGCAATTTCCAAGCTAGGGTGTCAGATGTATTGCACTTAGTAATATAGTCTCAAGGTGCCTCCATTTTCCTGCAAATGCCTCAAGTTTATCTTTCTTTGGAGGCCAGAAGTAAGCACTCCATTGTATATGGTGACACATTTTCTTCATCCATTCCTCTATTAATGGATATATGGGCCACTTCCTAGATACAGTTATTGTGAGTTGTGGTGCTATAAACATGGGCATGCATATATCACTGCAATGATGATTAAATCTCTTGAGACAATACCTAGGAGAAGAAGTTTGGTTCAATGGAATTTGTATTTTTAGTTTTTTGAGAAGTCTCCATATTGATTTCTGAAATGGTTGTACTAAATTGTCTTCCTACTAATAGTGAAGGAGGGCTCCTTTTTCTTCTTCAGACTCAAGAATTTGTTATCTGATTTCTTGATGATAGATATTCTTTCTGAAGTAAAATGGTATGTCAGTTATTTTAATTTGCATTTCTGTAATGGCCAGAGATGTTAAACATTTTTTCATGTATTGGTTGGCCATTTGTACTTTTTCTGAGAAGTACCTGTTGCTCATTTTTGGTTGCTTTTTTTTTTTTTTTTAACTTTAAGGGATGTCTCATTTTATTGAGTTCTTTTTATGTTCCAGGTATCAATCCTCTGTCTGAAGAATAGCTGGTAAATTTTTTTTCCATTCTGTAGGTTGTCTCTTCACTCCTCTCTCTCTTTTGCTGTACAGAAGCTTTTTATTTTGATATGATCCAATTTGTTGATTCCTGATATTATTTCTTGTGCAACTGAGGTCCATCCAGAAGGTTCTTGCCTACATGTATGTCTTCAAGAATTTTATGTATTTAATCTTTCAGCAGATTAAATGTTTATATTTTACTATTTTTCTGCTTTGTCATTTATATTTTAGTTTAGTGCATGGTGAGAAGTATGAGTTATGATTCAGTTTCCTGCATATTTATAGCCAGTTTTTCCAGCACCATTTGTTGAGGAGGTTGGCTTTCCTACAGTTTAAGTTTTTGGTCCTTTTGTCAAAGACCACTCATAGCAAGTTGTGCTAAGGGTTTGTTCTGAGTTCTCTGTTCTGTTCGCTGATCCACATGTCCTTTTCTTCTTTTTGTGTTTTTGAAATCTTTTTTTTTTTTTTTTTTTTGGCAGAACTGAGGATTGAACTCATGCCCTTGTGCTTGCCAGGGAAGCGCTTATTCCACCGAGCCATCTCCCCAGTCCCTCTCTTCTTCTGTTTTTAATGATTGTAGCTTTGAAGTCTCGAATTGTGATTCCTCTTGTCTTGCTCCTGTTGCCCAGGATATCTTTTGCTATTTAAGTATCTTCTAGTTTCGTATGCATGTTTCCTTTTAAAGATTTAAAATTTCTGAATTTAGTTCAACTTATAATACCACATTTCCAAGAAAAATGAACCTTTTGCAGAAGAAATTTAAATAAAATCATACCAAGATACACAAAAATGAAATTGTCCAAAACCTAATATAAAGAAAAAAATGGTTCAAGCATATACATAAAAAGCTATGGAAGAACAAAATTAAACAGCATCTTATTCCATATTAGAAAGAAAAAAAAGGACCAAGTGTGCAAGAAACTAGACTAATCAAAGGACTGAAAGAAAAAAAAGATCTATCCTCTTTGAATTTTATACTAAGCAAACATACCTTTGAAAACGAAAAGTAAAATATTTTCTAGTTATACAAACTTGAAATATTTTAATACCTCCAGATGTAACATATAGGAAATAACAAAGAGTATAATTCAAGAGGCAAGAGAAGTTGCAGTATGCTCCTGGATGAACAATAAAGAGCTCTCAAAGTGATAGTTATGCAGGACTATATAAAATATATTAGATGAACCCTTATTTAAATGGTCATTGAAGATTTCTGTGAAACATTACCAATCTTATGTTGTGTTATACATGTATTTTTCTTTTTTCATATATATATGTGTATATAAAGGACAGGGAAGAAGTAATATAAAGTCAAGAGAAAATAGAAATATACTTTTTAAAGTTTCTAATAGTAGGAGAAGATATCATATGATGTCTTTTAGATAAATTGTACTTCAAAGATATAGTATTGTAGGAGCAACTTCCAGGTCCTTGTCTCAGTCCAAGAAGCCAATTTTTATAATCCCAAAGTTATGTTATTGGAATCCTATCAAGTTGATTCCAATCTACCACTTTCCATGTAACCCATGACGAAAATGAAGACAGTAAATTATATCTTTAATCATTGGGGATTCAAGTGACTCTAGGTCCAGCCACAAAGATGGCTTTCTGGAACCAAGAGGGCCACCCAGGGCCTCACCCAGTTTTATTCAGTGGAGGAGTGGCTTCAGGAGGATTGACAGAATTGTGGGAAGTAGGTGACTACTATGAGCTGAGCTAGGTGGGTGGCCTAAATTTACCTCTGCCATATGCAGAGAGGATATACAAAGAGAGTAATCTGCATTATATGGTATTTAATGTTTTGGGAAGTCTGGTGCTTCAACTTTGATGTAGTCTTCAAGACCCAGGAAGTCATAGCCTCTATCCCAGCAGGGGGCACGTGGAGCATTAGCTCTACCATCCTGTCTCCACCTGGCTCACATTAAGGAGCAGCAGGTTTACCAGGGAAACATGCAGGCGACCTTCAAAGACTATCTATCACCAGCACCTCAGCTAGACCAATACACATTGCTTAAGGCCACTTGAAGGATAAACAGAAGTCCTAGCCAGCTGTGTATATAACAATACGAGGAAATAGGATCAGGCTCAGTCAAAATGGAGACAGTCCCTCTTCTTTCAAGGTGAGGTACTCCAGTGGCCCTCCACATAGTATAAATCTTCAAACAAAAATTAAGATTAATCAATATTCATAAAATTAAATACTAATTAATTTAAAGTTAAATGTTTCAAAACAATTGAACTAAGAAAAAGTTTTCATGATAGTAAAGAAATACTAAGAATACAACATAAGTGAAGGAATGACAAATAAATGACCATCACTTCTGACAGTTTGGTGATAAGATATCACACAAAGTTCTAGTGTGTTGTGGACATGGATAATGACCATGACACTTATTGATGGCCAAGTGTCACTTATGGGACTGAACTACAGCTATTTCCCTGAAATCCACCCTGTAGTTCTGTATGGAATCTTGACCTATAGGGTGCAAGAGAAGTCCGTTTGTAGAGTGTGCTGATGGAAATATTTTGCTGCTGTATACAAAAGAATAACTGAAAGACTACTATTGTATACCTCTTATTCCCCTGTGTTTCTTTGCTCTATTTGGTGTGTTCTTTCCATTCTCGTTCATGGGTTTGTGATCATTTTGCTCCCTCTCTAGAACATCATTTTGTAGTTCGTATAGGCTTGGCTTTGTCATCATGAAATTCTTAAGTTGTTCTTTGTCATGGAAGTATTTTACTTCTCCATTATACTTGAAAGAGAGTTTTGCAGGTTATATCAGTCTGGGTTGAAATTTGTTTTCTTGCAAGACTTGAAGTACTTTGCTCCATGCTCTTCTTGCCTTGATGGTTTGTGAAGAGAAGTCTGCCATTATTCTCATGGGTTTTCCTTTAAATGTGATCTGTTTCTTTTCTTTAGCAGCTTATAATATACTATTCCTGTGCTGAATTTCTGGGATCTTTATTATACATCTGGGAGTAGTTTTAATTGGGTTGATGTTATTTGGAGTTGTATATGCTTCAGTTAGCTGAATGTCATATTGTTGCCCCACGTTTAGGAAGTTTTCTGCTATTACTTCCATCCATATTCATTTTACATCATTTGTATTGACTCCTTCCTTCTCATTGATGCCTATTAGTCTCACATTATTCATCTTTGCATCCTCTTGCAGGTGTTGAATTATTTTTTTCCTGCATCCTAGTTGTTTTAAAGAGATCTTTGCTTACTTTTTCACTAGCTGCAATGGAGTCTTTAAGGTCAGAAAGTCTATCTTCACTTTCACTCAAACAAATTTGCTGGCTTGTGATTGAAGTTTTAATTTCCTGTATATCACTTTGGATCTGTTTTGTACATTCTATTTCTTTCCTAGGGGTTCCATCAGTTCCATGTTCTACTTTATTTTTTATCAGTGTATTCTTTAGAAGCACTTAGTACTTCTTTGATTATAGTTATCGCTACATTTTTTACTTCATAAATTATTTCTGATCTGATTTCTTCTATACCTTTCTGCACTTGTTTCTTAACTTCCAACGCTATTATTTCAGAGATTTCAGGTGTGTGATTTTCAATTTCCTCTATGCTAGTGTCTTCCGCATTTGTCCTGGGTGGACTCGGGGCCTGAGACTGCTTTTTGTTCCTTCTCTTTGTCATTTTGTGTACCACTGAGTTTTGACCCTTGGTGTAGGGCTTAGAGAGTTATTACCTTAGCACCAGGTTGGGATCTACAAAGTTCAGACTCCTCCAGGTGAGTGTGGCTTGGGTCTAGCTGCTGTGCTCCACTTCTTCCTGCTGCAGCCCTGCAGGTGAACCCTTTGTGTCACTCTGGCAAGACGTTCTGCTCCTGAATCAGCTGGGAGGGTCTTGTCTCTAGCCTCTTTGCAGGGAGTTCTGCTGAAAGGTTCCACGCTGAGCCTGCTCTCTGGGTCGCTTCAGGGTGAGGCAGCCAGTGAGGTCTCACTCACATGCTGGGCTTGCGCTCTGGGTTGATTCAGGGTCTGGCAGCCTGGGTGGTCTCACTCACAGGCCAAGCTTGCGCTCTCCCGTATGTGTTTTAAAATTGTTTTCTCTAGTCCTGTGAAGAATGCTGTTGATATTTTGAATAGGATTGTGTTTAATCTGTATTTATTTATTCATTTATTTGGTATAGGGTCTTGCTATGTAGCTCAGACTCATAGTGATCCTCCTGTTAGCCTCCTCAGTGCTGGGATTACAGGCATGTACTACCATGCCTGGTTTGGGTGGCTGGCATGGCTAGCCCAAGGTTCTGGGGCTGGCACACCATGTATACTGGGAATCAAACTGGGGTCCTTGAGCTTGTCAGGCAGATGCCCAGGCTCCTGAGCAATCTCCCCAGCCCCTTTAGATTTGAAAGTATGGCCATTTTGACTTTATTGGTTCTATCAATAAAAAACAGGTGAGCCGGGCGTGGTGGTGCATGCCTGTAATCCCAGCACTTGGGAGGCTGAGGCAGGAGGATTGTTGTGAGTTCGAGACCAGCCTGAGCTACAAAGTGAGCTTAAGGCCAGCCTGAACTGCACAGTGAGACCCTGTCTCAAAAAGACAAAAAACAAAAAAACAAACAAACAAAAAAAACAGGTGATATCTTTCCAGTGAATCTCCTTTTACAGAGTTTCCAGTTTTCAGTATAGCGGGCTTTTTCTTCTTTGGTTAGGTCCTAGGTATTTCATTTTTCTTGATGCTATTGAGAACGGTATTGTTTCTCCAATCTCTCTTGATGAGTATGCTATTGGTGTGTGGGGCTGTGTGCTGACTTTGTATGCTGATACCCTACTGGATTTGATAATTAATTTTAGGCATCTTTTGGTGTTTTTGTTGGTTGGTTTGTTTTGCTTTTTATGTAGATCACATCATCTTCACATCATGACAGTTCTACCTTCCTTTCCAACATGTATTTGTTTCTCTTGCCTGATTGGTCTGGCTAATGTTTCAAGCATGGTACTGAACATTAGTGGTGATAATGAACATCTTTGTCTTGGTCCTGATTTTAGAAGGAAAGCTTTCAGCTTTACCCAAACTAATATGGTG
>PVKA01005906.1:0-30081 GCA_004027165.1 Ctenomys sociabilis
AGTGGATCCCCAACAACGTGAAGACAGCTGTGTGCGACATCCCGCCGCGTGGCCTCAAGATGTCAGCCACCTTCATCGGCAACAGCACGGCCATCCAGGAGCTGTTCAAGCGCATCTCGGAGCAGTTCACGGCCATGTTCCGGCGCAAGGCCTTCCTGCACTGGTACACGGGCGAGGGCATGGACGAGATGGAGTTCACTGAGGCCGAGAGCAACATGAACGACCTGGTGTCCGAGTACCAGCAGTACCAGGACGCCACGGCTGACGAACAGGGGGAGTTTGAGGAGGAGGAGGGCGAGGACGAGGCTTGAGAACTTTTGAAATAACTCATGCACCCTTAGTGAACTTCTTTTGTCCTCCAGCATGGTCTATTTGTATCCTATGGTGCTCAGTTTGCCTCTGTCAGAGATTTACTGTTGATGTAATAATGTGGATCTCCTCTCAGAATCACAGTGTTGTCCAAGATATCTATACTAATAAAGCATGTGTATAAAACCTTGTCATCCTCCCCCTCCCTTCAAATTTTTATTCTTTAAATTAAAAAGGTTTCAGACTTTAATCTTACTAGCAGTATATGATTTTAGTGATTTTTCTTAATAGCATTCCTGATCTTTCAATAAAGAGATGAAAGCACTTATTTTTTCTTTATTGACCATTAGTATTAAAAGAATCTCACAGAAGTGAGGATATAGGAGTAATGTTATTTGGGGAGTAAGCAGACCATCTCTGTTCTTTTCCATTGTTCCAACAGCCCAGTGAGCCTTCACATGAGGACTTTGTTCTACATTGTTTTGTTTGAGCAGCAAATAGAAATCAAATGCCAAGTGCAGATAAAGGGTAGATATCTGTGTCAGATAAAGGGTATGCTATGATTTCAGCAGTCCTGCCAAGGCAGATATGAATACTACAAATGTATTTGGACACCTCAAATTTATTAGGAAAAAAATTATGGTGGGATTTACTTTCTTAGACAATGAAACTCAATGTTAAAAAAAATCAGATTGATCTTTATAAGCCTTGAAGCTACAGGCTGTGCAGTATACCATGGTTCCTGCTGGATGAGGAGCGCTCTGTAGAGTGGGCCTTAGAAAGCTGGGAAGGCGAGCGGCCTGGGTGCGGTGCAGGAAGTGGCTCCAGGCACTGTACCAGCAGCAACATGATCCAGCCCCACCCAGCACGTGCCAAGAGGGAAGCGTCTGCAGGGCTTCATTGCAGGAAGTCTTCTGCTAACTTATTGAACTCATCTGCAAAACGTAGGTGGAGGTTGTGTTTGCCTTCTGACATCAGATGCAACCTAAAACAAAAAAAATTAGCCTTGATCTATGGCACACTGCTGAAAGATCCTTTCCCCCTCCAACAATTCATGTTTCAATTTCCCGCACGACTACTTCTGAGGCACGGGAAGGTAACAGTGCACACAGCCATGGCTGTGGACACCGAGGTGCCCTCGGAGGTCTGGCCTCTGGAGACTGACTGTAGGGCCGTCCCTGTACGGCCACAGACACGCTGTATTTGGAAAACCAAGAGCTGGGAAGGTGCTCTGCTGGTTACATTTTTAAAATCCATTATAATAAAATTTAAGAGAAAAGATTAGAAAAGTGATAATATCCAGAATCTCGCAGGTTGGGGCAGGCTCCTTGGGGTATCTGTGTAGCAAGAAAGCACAAATCAAATCGAGGTTTCAAATCACCCTATTGATGCTGGGCAGATGAGCATGAATACAGCCACAAATGTGTGGTGCAGTGCTTAAGGCCCTCAGGATGGTGGGGCTGCAGTGGCAGCCCTGTGTGGAGAGCCACTGCCACAGCAGCTGGCTACCTTGGGGGCCACCCTGGGTCCTGTCAGGCTTTCTCCCTTCAGTGGGAGTTTGGTCAGTGGGGACTGCTTTGCAATTTCTTTAATAAAGACAACCTTCTCTGAGTTTAGTATTCATTAGCTGCCAAACTGTAAAAATTTTAAAACTGATATATAAGCACAGGTTCAAGCCATTCAGTCTAAAAGCATATATTGGGCCAAGACTCCAGCAATCCCACTGTCTACTATTTGATCTGGGTGGGGCAAAGAGGAGATGGGTGTGTTCACTGGAAAGGAAGGCAGACTGTTGGCACCAGTGGGTGCCTCTAGAAGGTTAATACCACCATCAACAAGAAGCAGCACACACAAATTCTATTATACTTCTATTCAAAAAAAGAAGTGTGTGTTGTGCTGATGCCAGAGAGAGGACCCCAGGCTGTGTCCTCCTCCCATGCACCCCTGCAAGGCTTGCAGGGAAGTGCAAGGCCTCAGGTCTAGGGAGACAGAAAAGAACAGGCTGCCAAGGTTGCTGAGGGTTACAGCTGGGTGTACCAAGGCTGAACTGCATGCCCTGGGCTAGTCTGGATTCTGTGGCAGGAAACTGACCTTCTGTGCTTGGAGTTCTCCTCTGTGGATAGATATCCAGCCTAGCTACCACGAGCTCTGTCCCTTTTCTATGATTTGCTTGCTTCCTGATCACCAGATGTAAGTTCTTGCTTTATAATGCTGTCTGGACTCCTCCACTAGTAACCACAGGACCTTGGGGAAACCAAAGGTAGGTCTACTTCATTAAAAATGTGGAAGCCCTGCCTGGGATGATGGATGGATGCATAAAAAGATGAGGGACAGATGGATAGACAGACATTTAAACAAGCAAGCAGATAAATATCAGGAAGTCATTCTTGTCCTATCCTTTTTGAGGGTTATTCTCAGGTCCTCGCACACTGTCTCTTTAATATCTAATGCATAATGCTGAATGAAATCTTTCTGCGTGGGTCTTTGGGACCCAGCCGGTAGACAGGTGTAAGCACTGGCTGTCCAGGCCACGCAGCAGCTCTGCTACTGACCTCATTCTCACCCAGACAACAAAGAGATCCAATCACATGGCCTGTGCAGCACGGTTTCCAAGCAATAGTTCTCCAGGAAAATTAGTTGGATAAGAAGGAGCTCGCAGCTGGCTCTGCAACCCAGATTCTGTACTCTGCTGGGGCCATAACTCTGGAGACCTGAATCTTCAGATTCTGATTCTCATCTTGGAAACACTGTCACTGTCATGAGCTCAATTTTGTTCCTCTGAATGAATATGGTGCAATTCTGGAGTCTTTAAAGAGGCTTTAACCAGACTCTAGGATGAGACATGAAATCACACGGTGGGTCCTAATCCATGAAGTCTGTTGTCCTTGTAAGAAGAAGACACAGGTTCAAGGAGATCCCGTGAAGACAGGGAGAAGACGGCCAGCAACAAACAACAGAAAGGGGACTCAGGAGGGACCAGCCCTGCAACTGTGATCCTGGGCCACAGAACTGAGGAAAAAATACCCATGTTCCTGGCTTCTGACGGGGTTAGCTCTCCATGAATCCATCACAGCATGAGAAAGAGGTTTCCTGAAAATGCATTTTATACATCTACCTTACTGAATATCACAGCATAGCCTCGCCTGCCTTAGAGGTGTTCAGAACTCTTACAGTAGCCTACCATTAATACTGGACAAAAGCATCTAACGTTTCACAATAAGATGCTGAATATCTCACAGAACCTATGGAATGTTGTAGCAAAAAGGATAAAAGGAGCAGTTGTACTGGTACCTCCAATAGTGCTATAAAGTGGACAAACAGGCCAGCAAGTGCCTGTAAATCTGCATTGCTCTGCAGCCCTAGCTACCAGAGCCCATCTTGAGTGTGCAATCACATCCTCTTGGAGCTGGCCCGGCCCTGCTATCCCCCAATTCTTCCCATACTCCTGACCCACTGGAGGTTGAACCCCTGCTCTGTAAGCTTTTCTGAAAGTGAGCTGGCTGGCTCATGGGTGACACCATGCCTGTCATGCCTGGTAACAGGAGGTACCTTGCACAGGCTGGTGAGCCATGGAGGAGGTGGTGAAGCTGGCAGCTGGCAGCATAGCAGGAAGCTGGATGCAGTGGAGGCCCAGTGGCCAGGGACAGTGCATGGTCTGCTACTGCACTCAGGGCAACTGTCACTGAGTTTCATATTCTGACTTCTATCTACAACTCAGTACAGGGAGGAAGTTCACTGCCTAAACACACATTTTTTAAAACCACAAAATGAGTGATCTGTAAGGCTTCCTCATGTCTGAGAGACTCTAAGACTCCCCGCCCACAAACACAAAGAAAAGGAGACAAAAATTCACACAACCTGAATGCAGGTTTTGCTGAGGAAGGAAAAGCAGCTCAGGGCCTTTTTCTCACACACTATGTATTTGTTGATAAAAGTCTGTGAAGGCACAGACAAGGCCTGCAAGTTTAACCACAAATGCACCTGGCAAACAATGAAAAGCAATGTGCACTGGAAGCTTGCTGTGCTGCGCAGCCTCTTGATGGCGGACAGCCTGTGCCAAAATCACAGGAGGGTTTTGGTGCCCAAGGGACTCACTTTGCTTTTGTGGGTTCCCAAATAAAAGAGTAGTGTTCTAGGAAAACTCATACTCAATATGAAAAGCTCTCTTAGCCAAAAGAATGAAAAATACAGGCCAGCTTTAGACAAGCATCACTAGTGACACTTTACCTACAATCCACTTTTGCAAAGAATACTATTATAAGAATATAGTCTTCCTTAAATCAAGCTATTGGAACAATTAATATATGCATGGAAAGAGCATGCTTTCCTCCCATATTGATATTTTCTGTTGCTAGGAGATGGGTCTGGGACAGAATTCCTAAGCTACCAGATTGACTTTTATTGAACCTGGCTCTTGAAGAGAACACACCCTACTTACCATGCATGCTAGTGTGTGAAAACCTGTCATTTCTGATGCTGGAAGACAATTAGCCCGGCCACTTTTTCTGTCATTCTAATAACCCCAGCATTGTACCAAGAGTGCATTCACAAGGGACAGCTGTATTATCATGGAAACCCACTGTATTAAGAGGGAAAAATAGGATTTGTCATTTACTAACTGTGCAAGCTTGAAAAGATTGCTTAACATGGTTCAGCTTTGATTTCTCATCTGCAAAGTAGATTCTTTCATAAGTTTGTTGTGAAGTATAATGAGATACTATACAGAAAATATAAAATTCTATATGGAAACATCAAACTCTATGCTATAAATATACAAAATTAAATTATTTAATTAAAATAACTTAATAACTTCATTAAAATAATTTAATTAAAATAACTTGAATGCTTAATAAGAAAATGAACTTGGTAGCACAATCATGACTTAGTACTATAATTTCATAAAAGTCCTCTTTGGAAATTGCTTTATTGCCTACTAAGTCTACTTGTAAACTTTTCTACTACACTGTATTTCTACCTGTTACGGTTTGTGTCTAGGTGCCCACCCAAAGCCTCACACAGCCATTGTGGCAGCTTGTAGAATTTGTGATCAGTTCATGATCCAATGCTGGGATTACGGGTGTGAGGGCCACATCCACCTGGGGCAGATAATCTGCATACAGATGTAAGGAGGGGAGAGAGGTTTGCTAGCTGCAGCAGCAGCTACTCCTCCCTTTGCTGTTTGCTGTTTTGCACTTCCACAAATGGCTGTCCTCTGCCATGTGCCCCTCTGCCTTGGAGCTAGCTAGTATCCTCCACAAACTGTGAGCTAAATAAACCTTTCCTTCTTTAAATTGTGATTTGGGTATTTTGTGCCAGCAATGAGAGAAAAGTAACTAAGACAATGGTTAAGGCCAAAAAAGCATACAATATAATTTTAAAGGGACAAAAAAGCATCACTTGAATTGAACATAGCATATGATTGTATCTATGTCGAAAACTGCTCATAACGGTGGTATTTAAACAAGTGGTCTACAAAGCAGAATTGTTTTCTTTTGTGTTTCACAAATTTCCTGGGTAGGAAATCCTTTCATGATAAAACAAACAAAAAAACCACTAAAAATTCCCAAATTACATGAAATTGTTTCAGTCAACCAGTACTAACACAAAGCTAAACTGCAGCCACACTGCAGAACTTGGTGCCTACATACACACTTGCCCTTCACAAAAACACAGGCACTGATCCGAGGAGCCCTTTCCTTCTAGTTAGGGCTCTCTCACCAACCCGGGCAGAGACATTATCTACAGACACTGGCCCCCCAACTCACCGAGACCCTTTCACCTGCTTGTGTATGAAGTCGGCATGGAAACGTGGGACCAGAGGATCCTTCTCCCCATGCACAATTAGTGTGGGGCACTGAACCAGTGGCAGCAGGTGCCGACAGATGTTACCTGAAAAGCAAACAGCACAGGGCATCTGCTTACCATGGCCATTCCAAGAGGCAGGAAAAGAATAGAGCTCAGAGCTGTGCTGCTCCGATCTAGACTCTCAGTGCCTTTGGATGAAGGCTTGAGCCCCACAGACGGCCACTGGGAAGTGGTAGCATCTGGAGCGACGCTTTGTGGGACATCTTTCAGTTAGTGGGGGCATGGGAGCCCAGCTTGTCCTGTCTTTTGCCTCCTGGTTCTGCCGTCTGCTCCCAGCATGAGTGGCCTTATCAGAGGACCAGTGCAGTGGGCCCACTGTCATGGAACAGAACGTTCAGAACTGTGAGCCCAAACACACCTTTCTGTTGAGAGACACTTTCCTTATGTGCAGGGACAGTCATGGAAAGCAAGTACTCCCTTGGGATCTCAAGTTCTCTGTGAAAACAGGGGTTTGGATTTTTGGGGCATTCCTTCTAGCTCTAATATCCTTGGGGTTTCCTTTTTTAATCTTTCTTTTAAAGTTCTACTAATAAACATATATCTTTGCCAGATTTAAACTCATAATTCATGTAAAATCCTAGGAAAATCAAACAAAGGAGAACCCCACAACTTTTCATATTCCATAGGGGGCCTGGGTGGAAGTGGGGAGGTGCCTGACACCTGGAAAGCTTTCTGTTTGCAGTCACATCTCAGGTAAGGTGGCATCATAATGAAGTTACTGTGTGTGTCACTGTTAGGTGTCATAGTGACCCTCCTGACCACCATCCCTCTGAGAGACTGCAACAAAATAGTCCCCACTTTGATGAACACTTCTGAGGTACTGACAGACAATCTGGGCTCTAGTTCCTGTCCTGCCTCTGAGATCCTGGGGGTTCCTTGAAGACTCTGGGCCTTAGCCTTAACCAGGAATACTCTCAGGTCCTGGGGTTGGCTCTAAACAAGAGCCATCAGAAGGTTCTGGACACCCACAATGCTATCACCTTCTTCTTCCCTTCTTTCCCTGGCAGTGCCAGGACAGGGCAATCATGGAGCCCGCCCAGGCAGTGCTGTTGCCTGGGCATGGGCTCTTGCTGCCTCAACTGGTGGTTGGTGGCTAACAAGGAGCGACAACAAGGGACTGCCTCAGGCATGGAGGCCTCTTCTTTCTATTCCTGGGATGGCACACCCCCATCAATTGTGTCATTACCAGTACTAGCAAATACATATCATACCAAAAAATGTTTAAATCAGCTCTACTTGTTAAACAATGAAGATACAGGCTTTAGCCCACTTGTGGCTGAACCTGTATTATCTCAATCTTCATAAAATTATGAGGTCACAGGCAGGAAATTAATGTTTACAGGAATGCAGTCACTTGGTTATGTCCATCCTAACAGCAAGCTAAGCAGTGAAGCCAGAATTCAAAATCAGGCCTGTCTGGCTCCAATGCTGCATCATTAATCCCTATGATAAACTATGCATCTGTGACCTCAAGGTAGCAATTATGGGAAAAAAGGTTCCTATGAAATAGCATAAGAAGGGAGCGAGATTATCAGTGGTCTCCCTGTGATGTGATCTCTACACTGCCGGACCTTCTATATTCTGACACATTTCCCAATGGCTGATTTAACTCTGTTGGTATTTGGATTTTACCTTCTCCCTGCCCTCTTCAATAAAGCATAAAACTTTACATTTCATAATATAAAGCTATCAATGGAAAACCATTTCAGACATTTTTATTCTATTTTTTATTTTAAGAATAGAGAGGAGCCGGGCGTGGTGGCGCAGGCCTGTAATCCCAGCACTTGGGAGGCTGAGGCAGGAGGATTGTTGTGAGTTCGAGACCAGTCTGAGCTACAAAGTGAGCTTAAGGCCAGCCTGAGCTGCATAGTGAGACCCTGCCTCAAAAAGACAAAAAAAAAAAAAAATAAAAAAAAAAAGAATAGAGAGGAATACATTTCAAGGACCTGCTTCTATGGGGGAGATACTATATCTAAAAAGGATCACTACATGGAATATATTTGCTGTTTTCAATTTAAACCAGAGATGTAATATTTCCAAAGGCCCATTGCATTGTCAGTTTTGACAATATAGGACTCATACTGGCAATGATGGCTTAATAGATCAAATTAGTTCTTTGATCACAGGCATTTTGAAATTTAATGTGCTCCAAGATCAGATGTCAGCTACTCTATTCTTTCAGCAAGGACAGATAAAATAAAATAATATGAAAAGCAAAACAGAGATCCTAAGCTTGTGATGATTTGCATCTTGGGTGTCTTCCAGAGATCCATGTGCAGCTTGCTCTCTGGAGTGGGACTATTGGGAGGGCATGGAACATTTAAGAGGGGACCTGGCCGGGGGAGGTCCTCAGGTCACTAGGGGCATGGCCTCAGGAAGGCAGCAGGACACCAGACGATCCTTCTCTCTCTGCTTCCAGACTTAGCTGTGCCCCTGCTCCCACATGGTGCTCTACCTTGCTGCAGGCCCCAATGCTGCAGTCAGCTATGGACTGAAGCCTCCCAAACCATGAGCCAACTATGGCACTTGTACTGATCATCTTAGAATCTTAGAGGGATCACTTAGGGATCTTAGGTGATCCCTCTGATTATTTCAAGTATTTGTTATAGTGACAGAAAGCTAACTAATCCATAGCTGTATAAAAATACACTTCAATGCAAAACTCCTCTTAAAGACACCAATTCTTCTGTTCATGAAAATCTTGCTAATTTTTAAATAAAAAGAGAGATACCTGTTGATGGCTAATGTCATTCTGAAGATGAGAAAAGAACTAAAATTCTGTTTCTGATACAATTTATTCTGGAGTTGAAGATCGTGGAACTTCATATCATGTCCCAGTAACAGATGTGTGCTAGGGTAACATCTAAGCAGGCAAAAGGGAAAAAATATTGTCTATGTTGCCGCTGGTTTAATTACCCATTCTGGAATTAGAAATAGAAACTGAGCCTTCTGAAGAATGATTCTGTCATCACACATACAAAGTACTGAAGGAAAAAAGAATATTTCCAAAGGCCCATTGCATTGTAAGAATAGCCTACTTGTGAAGGTGCAACAATATGAAGCTTTATACACGCGCCCTGTCTCCAGTTTAAGGCACAGTATTATACAAGCACGCAGATTGTGCACAGTAACCAAGTTCTCTGTCCACATGTCTCCGTGCAAGGAGAACGGGCAGATTCATGAGCTACCAAGGAATGCTGGAGCGTCAAGAAAGCCTCCAGCAGGCTCTTTACTCGGCAAAGTATCCTCAAATCGTCCATTCAACCTACCGTCTTGGAGATGTCTAAATTGCAGTATGCCATCCACCCACTTTTCACAGGTTTTGGCAAAGTAGTCATACCCATATAGGGCTTCTAGAGGCTTCCTTGCTTTCTCACTCCACTTAGAAACATCTCGGATGCCTGAAAAACAAAAATTTGGACTAGGTTGGCTTTGCCTCCTACCAAGGTAGTGTCTTCCCACCTCAAGCTCCATCTACCCCAAGCCTCACATTCACAGTCCCACCTGTTGCAAAGGCTTCCCCGACGTTTCCATGTACACCTGGATGCCACTGACCCCCTGCACCCCCTACCTCCCAATTCCTGATCTCTTCTCTCCATCTCCTCGGCCTTGCACTCCTTCAGCTTTGTTAGGTTTCCCTAATCTATGGCCATGTCTGCTTTCTCTTTAGGGCATGTGTCCCACCCAACCCACTGCCCACCTGGGGTCTAGGCCTCTGTGTCCCACACATTGGGCCCACAGTAAGAACCTATCCAGTGGATGAAATCAGACTTGCACCGAATGCTTCATGCCAAAGGCATAAGATAAAAGAAAACATTCCCCTAAGTAAGGTCACCGAGTGAGAGTAGCATTATGTCATCCATTGGTATCAGCAGGGACCAATATGTGTGACATTCGAATTTCTTCTACAAAATGACATACTACTTGCATAGGACCTACACACATCCTACACAGATCTGAATCATTGCTAGGTGACTCACTATACCTAATACAATTGAAATGCTATGGATGTGGTTGTAATACTGTAGTGCTTGGGGAACAATGGCAAGAAAAAAGTCTGTACACATTCAGTATAGACAATTTTTTTAAAAAAGTGTGTTTGGTTGTTACAGGATCTGACTATACAGCTTGGACTCAGTGAGTCCTGTTTCTAGCCTCCGCAGTGCTGGGGTTACAGGTGTGTTCCACTATGCCTGGACTCTTTGGCTCACTCTGCCTGCTGTGGGGGTAGGGCTGGTGAAGCACGTGGTGCCAGGCATTGAACTGCAGTCCCTGTGCTTGCCTAAGCAGGTGCTTTAGTCTGCTGAGCTATCTGGCTGGCCCCTACAGACTTAATTTTCTTTTTTAATATGTCAATTATGGCTGCTTGACTCCATGGATGCAGAATTGAAGGATATAAATAGACATAGAGAGCCAGGATATTCCTAAAGGAGTTTTTCCTGTATATTGAGAAACATGCAAATTACACATAAAATCACAAGTTCTGCTACTAAAGAAATACTAGTTAAAAACTGCCTTTAAAATGAATCCACAAAGGCTGTTAGTTGGCTCAATTTTGTTTACAGAAATACAGAATTTTTTAACAGAAATACAGAAGAGCCTAGTGTCCTGGGGCTTATTAAACATTGCTCACTGAGAGCTTTCAGTGCTTCTGTTAAAAGACAAACCTCAGTGGTAAGACAACACTGACAATACGAACTCACATCAAAGAATAATCCACGCAGAGTCTGGATGGTGTGGGCACATGGCAGGATGCCAAAGGCACTTAAATAAATGGAGGGAAACTGCTGTGGACACAGCCCCCTCTGAACAGAGTGGGCCCCATAACGGAAGGGAGCCTGCCCTGGCTTCTGTAGCCTGGTTTCAGCATTCAGAGGTGAGCAGGGGGAGCTGACTGCAGGGCCAGGAAGGGCAGAAGTGCCTAGCATGGCAGCCTGAAGACTTCAGAGATGGGTGTGGAGAAGCCACTGGAAATCAAGATGCTGGGAGGCTTGAGAAGAGAAAGAGGGAGAGTGGGAGAGTGGGAACGCAAGAGCAGCTGGCAAGAAGGCAAGAAGAAAGCCAGTAAAACTTTCTAATACAGCGGCTGATGGGGCTACTTAGTTAGTGGAAGATGGTGTGTCCAAGACCCTGGGCGCACTTCCAGTACCACCCTCTCAAATCATAACGCTGCTTCTGGCAGCCACACTCTGAGAAAGGTCCTCTTGCACTGGGCAAATGAATCCTGATGCCTGGATGCAGATGCAGTGATAAATGCAAAGGAGACAGGCACTGAACACGCCTGCCAGGTTGGCACAGGATTCCAAGGGCGGCTCTGGGGGAGGCAGCTGCCCGCAGGGAGGAACAGAGGTGGGCCTTCTCCATTCAGGCTCACGTTCGTGAGTTTGTTTCCAGATTATGAGTGACAGTTTGCCACCTGTGTCTGAGCATGTGACACTCAGCAGTTTCACTGCAGGCTCTCCCTGAAGACACTGCTGTTCCTGTGCCCTAGATATGGTAGGGGGAGCTTCACAGCTGGAGATAAAATAGCTGTCCACTGGAAGAGCCTGGGCACAGGGGTGTCCCCAGAGTACAATGCCACAATGAACACAAGTGCCGGCAACTACACACAGTGTCATGAATGAATCGTATGTCCAGGGCAGCCTTCAGACTCCCACAGGAAGTAGTGACTGCATCTGCAGGGGCAGGAAATCCTGAATAGCTGGGCTGAGCTAGACGTGCATGCTGGGCACTGCGGTCAGGGTCCTGGCTGGGTATGAGCCCAGCTCCTGTGCTTACTTGCTCTGTGACACCAAGCCAGGGCCCCAGCCTCTCTACAGAGTAAACATGCTACGGCGCCTCATTGGAAAAACAAGGATTCTAATGATATTCTGTAGCAAAAAGTAAACAATACATAAAGTGTGGTACCAACAGTGCCTGGAATGTAATGTGCACTCAAAAATATTCTTTGTATTTATATATTTACTTTGGCTAATTTATTTCAAGAAGGCTTGTACACCAAAGCATAATTAAGTAGTAATTATGTTTCATGGTGAAGTTCTCAAAATAATAATTTGAATCAAACTGCTGATCCAAAACAGAACTAATTTGGGTCGCAGAAGAATCAGATATGTTTCTTCTCTAGAGTACTAGAACTGTAATAAAGAAAACCACTCACTCATTAGTTAGCGAAAGCACCCAGCAAGCTGCATCTAAAGGCTGCTGTGCACTCGTTACCACTGACATTGGAGGAGACAGGTCTCTGCCTTCAACGTCCTTGGGTTCAGGGAGGAACTTCTATAGCAAGTGTAGCACAGTGGCCCCTTATCCAGGACAGTGCGTAAGAATGCCTGAAGTCGCAAGCAGTACTAACCCTATTAACACAGACAGTCCGCTTCTTCCTACACATACAAGCCTGCTGTGATAAAGATTACTTTACTGCCTTATAAAGGATTACCTCCTATGAGGACAAATGATGGAAGAGGATCAGACTTGGCCCAAGAGTGGGAGGATGGAAGCAGAGTGGTAGAGGAGAGAGGGATTACGGGCACAGCATCAGTGGAATGCAGCCAAGGGTTCAGGGGTAGGGAAGGGAGGCTGAGTCCCCAAGACATGACTCCGGCCTGGCTCTCAGGCCCAGGTAGACTGTGGACCATTAGCTGGAAGAACAGGTGTGCAGGAGGAGGTACAGGTGAGGTCAAGGAGTAAAGAATTTAGTTTTTGATTAAGGCAGGCATGCTCTGGAGCACAAAACTAACCATTAATAAGCTTCCGAGAACTGCATCTGCAGCATATGCTTTCTGAATCTAATAGAATTAAACTAGATACCCATAGCATAAAGATATCTGGGAGACCCCAAGTATTTAGAAATTAGATAATATACTTCTAAAAACTATGGGTGAAAGAGGAAGTTTGAAGGTACATTAGAAAATGTTCTCATCTAAATATAACGTATCAAAACTTGTAGGAAACACAGATGTAGCAGTGCTTAGAATCAAATTTATAGCACTAAATGCTTACAATAGAAAATAAGGTCTCAAGTCAATAACCTAAGCTTCTGTTTAGAGACTAAGAAAACAATCACACTGAAAAATCAAAGAAGAGCAAGGAAAAACAGGATCAGAACAGAAACAATGAAAGCAGTGGGGGAAGGGGGAAGCACAGTAAGGCAGCAGCCAGAGGAGGAGGGCTAAGCTTTGGAGCAGGAACCGAACCCACCTTTGCAGGCTGCCAGGGTTGTGGGGGCAGAAGTGGATGACACAAGGGAGGAGGTTTCCTGTGCAGGAGGCTGATACTGAGCTAGTGTGAGCCCAGGACAGCAGGAGGACAGCTGGATGGGTCAGTAAGTCAGACTTGCCCTTAAGAGTTCCATGTATCTTTGTAGGACATTTGCCTGAGAAGCTTTCTAAGGCCTTGAATTGCAGAACGGTGAAAAAGACAAGGCTTGTGGGGGCCGTTTAGGGGTTTCACACTTTTTTTGTTCAGGATAAAGGACATTTCAGGCCTCTGCAGATACTTACCTGTAAGGGGAGAAAGCACCTGCCCATTGAGAGCTGCCTGCTGCGGCGGGCTCTCTGGGGTCTGCTGGAACTGCACTCTGGACTGAACACTGCCAGCCTGAAGGGGAGTGGCTGGCAGATGGAGGTGGGGAGGTGCCCAGATCAGTGGTCCCTGGGGCTAATCTCTGGTATAGCCCATTTCCTCCCAAGAGCATGGTCACCCCACTATGGGCAGCTTGCTGGTGGGGCATTTCCATGGCCGGGTGCCTAGTAATTCCCAACAGTCCCTGAGTGTGTGGCCATCATGCAGGCCCTGGGAAGCAGCCCTGAGGGTGGAAGTATATCGCAAATAGTAGGGTAGCCACTCCAGCTCGGTCTCTGTGGCCCACAGAATAAGCTTCTCCAATTTCCACCTTGACCAAACAAAAGCAGGCAAGCCACAGGCTGTGGGCTGCTGGCCTGCCAAAGAAGCCTGAAGGGCCACCTAAAAATGCAAATAGCACAAAAAAACTCTTGCAATCAGCACGTAAGATTTTGTATTTGAGTCACTTTTACACTCCCCCTGAATGAAGCAAGGAGTAACACTTCCCACCTGCTTCCTTCAGACTAGGAACGCGGGCAGAAAGGAGACACAGCCTTCTCTAGCCTTTCCCTGAGTCACACATGTTTCTCTTCTAGAAACAGGAAGACTGGTTAAAATGAGCTGCTTTTTGGAGCACTCATTATTCTTCCGATTCACTGTCAAGAACTGGAAGTGGGAGAGCTGAGCCCTGTCATACATATCAAAGTAAGAGGTGTGAGTGAGTGAGAGGCGTCTGACCTCACACCTGCTCTGGCGGCAGAGCCTACCCTGGTAGATCCTCGCGTCCTCCTCCGTAACGTAGGCGTTTGCTCCCCAGATGACCAGCTTGTGGATGTAGGATGGGTACCTGGCAGCAGCGATGAGTGCAGTGATGCCGCCGTCGCTCCACCCCAGCAGGGAGACCTTCTTAAACCTCAGCGCCTGTAGCACACAGTGAAACTCAGCACAGTTAGCTGTGCTGCTAGCCTGAGAGTCAATAAGGATCAGAATCAACGTGGGGCTGGGCCATCTGTTATCACCAGGAACAAAAGCCCTTGGTGCCACACAACCTGACAGCTCTCACTCAGCTTTGGTACACACATTCCTGTGTAGGAACTTGAGCAAACAGGACTGGCTGAGTGGTGAGGGAACCACATCTTCTGCTTGCATGAAATGTCAAGATTACCTGCACTTGGACATGACACATGCAGCATGTCTACACCCGTGTGCATGCATGTGCCTGAACAGGGCTTTGAGCACAGGATGGGTGGCTTAGCAAGATGAAGGAAGGCATCTGGTAAAGCCATTGGGCGAGGCTGTGGGAAGAGAGGGGTTGGAAGAGAAAGACAACTTAGAGAAGCTGTGTAAGTCACTGGGTGAATTTATGGGACCTGAAAATGTGTCTGGCAAAGAAAATGGAGCAAGATGGCGTATGACTGATGCTGCTTAGATCAGAAATACAGCACAAGTCACAGAATTAACAGGGATTAGTCCAACCTATTTGCTGTGGAGATTACACACTGGAGTAGCTACAATAGATAATAGTTTAACACTATCTTTAAGTGAATATTTCATTTTCTATAATCCAACACATTGTCTGCATGAAACTCTCATATATATGTACCAGGAGTCAGGCTCAGTATGCCCATAACACTGCTTGTAACAGCAAGAGTCAGATCTGAAGTATCCACAAACAATGGAATGTTCACTGCACTCCTGAGTATGATAGGATTCACATGGTTTGAGCTTTTTAGAGAGAAATACCCAAAAAATGAGCAAAATAAATGAAGAGTCGCCCAGCCATCCTTCCCCTGTGCACCGCCGGGGAGACCCACCTTCATCAAGTCCACTGCATCTTTTGCATCTCTTTCAAAAAAGTCCAGTTGAAAATCTCGATCTGGGGGCCTGGAACGTCCATATCCTCGAGGGTCCCAGGCAACCACTGTGAAAAGCTTCTTATTCAGGCTCTTAAGCTGGGGTGCAAAATCTGTCTCTCCACTTCCTACAAACAGATGCTTAGTTATCTCTGGTGAATGCTTTCATTGTATCAAGTACAGCAGAGGAAAAACAGAAGCAGCAATCTAAGGCAGTCAGCAAAGGAGCCTGGGTTGAACACCAGACTTCAGGCCTGTCTCGAGTCGCCCCCTAGTGGCTATTTTGAAAAGGATGGGGACTTGCGTCCCTTTGGTCTGTGGTTACTCTCCTTGCCCTTTGGAGGGCTCAGTTTAAATCCCTTCCCCTCTACTTTTAAAGAATTAATGAAATGTATAAATAAATTTACTCATATACCAGGCCTCTGGGTTTTTAAAAGAAATAACTTTCAAATGACGGAGAATCTAATAGTATCTATTAACAAATTTCTTAAATTTGGTCCAAATTTATTCAAAGTAAATTCTAAAATTCCAGATTTTAAAAAATGAGCTAAGATTTTATTTTGTAGTTATAAAACCACTGATAATGGGTGCATGAAATGTATCAGTTTCATTAAAATACAAAAGAGCCTACACAGACAAGCAGAACCATGTTAGACCTCCAGCCTTGACCAGCAGCTTGCCCTAGCCCCAGGGTCCCTGCAGGTGTGGTGGGATCAAGCCCACCACATGGTGGGGAAGGCCACTGCCCAGAGCTAAGTCCTGGGCCAGAGCAGCATTTTCCTGCAAAGTCTGTTCCATTTCTGAGGCTGCAAATGAATACTGAATACCCTGCTAGATGAATTGAACTATATAGAGTGTGATCAAACTACACAGTGAATGTTTAAAATGTTAAAAAATTATAATAAAAGTCACACTGCCAGAAACCGCCCTCAAAACATTTCCCTTGCTGCTTCCAACACATTTATCCCACTGTTTTTGCCACTTTCTGAAGCAATGCTGATGGTGTCTTTCATGAATCTTTATGGGGTGTGGTCAAAAAAGCCATGAAACCTGCTGCCAAGTGCCAGACAGCACACAGGCAGCCTTGCAAAAACATGACAGTGCATCTTTGTCTTCTTTATTCACAGGATCTGGAGCTGTGCAATTTCTAGATCTTTCTCAAACACCAAATGGCCACAAAAGTTAAATGTTTTAAATCAATTCAGCATACCAAGGCAGCTATCACATATAACTAAAGACATTCACAAAAGAGGACTCCAAGAATTGCTTCAGAAAGTGGCAAGAATGATGGGATAAGTGCTCAAAGCACAGGAGAGTATTCTGAGGAGGGATTCATGGCAATGTACCTTTTAGAACATATTTTTAAAGTTTAGGTCTGGGGGGATGGCTGAGTGGAATAAGTGTCTCCCTGGCAAGCGCAAGGCCTGAGTTCAATCCCCAGTTCCGCAAAAAAAGAAAAAAAAGAAAGAAAAGTTTAAATATTTATGGGTTTTTTTCATCACAAGTAGCTATGATAAAAAGTCTCTCTCCAGATGGTGGAGGACCACCTAACACTACCAACGTCTATCATTCTCCCTGCCAAGGTGTGCCTAAGATAGGAAAGTCATGCAGGAAATCCAACCCAGATCAGTGGACTTCCAGCCCGTGTCTACTGCTGACACATAGGCCTCCTCTTGTCCCTGTACTGCAGGGACTCATGTGGGGGAGAACCCTGAAGGAGGGCAGGAGGCAGGGAGAAGGGGAGGAGAACAGGTCAAGAGACCAACTGCAGAAATGATGAGGCATCTGCTGTCTGGCCCACATGAAGACCAGCACCGAGAATACGAACATCTTACCCAGGGCTTACGGAGTACATAGGTACAGGTACATGACATCAGAAAAGTAGCCCAGGGAGGTGGGACTAGGTATCAGATGACAAGACAGGAAGACAGGTTGTCACTGTTTTGTTGTATTTTGTTTTTGAAACCACATATTTTTATTTTATACAAACAAAAATTACATAGGCAACAGTTTTTAGACCTGGTCAATGATTACAATATTGCAGGAATGGAAATCTAACCTGGTAAGTTGTTTTCACAGATAACCTTGGCTTGACATTAGCTATTGGAGTAAATGTTTTCCTTCATTACAATAACTTAAGGGAAAAAAGGCACTGAGCACTGTCTACATAATGGTGCCACATCAGCTGAGGCTGGGCCAAGATAACCCTTATCAGTTAACTGAAAACTCTTAGCACTTTACTGTTAGGAGAAAGCAGCAAATCACAAGGAAAGAAGTATCTATTGGGATTACTTAACTAAAAAAATAAAGCAACAACCCCATGCTCCTTGAAACTACATTTTGGATGCCCTGGGATTGCTATAGATCTTCCCCTGAGCTTCCTACATCCGCACTGCTGGTCTGTAAAATAAGGCTGTGAGCTGGTGGGCTTTACTATGCCCCACACACCAACAAAGGCAACTTGCTAGTCTCATTTTGTCCCTCAAAGATTTTAGTTTGTCACCTTGTTTCTTTTTTTTTTTTTTTAAATGTATTTGGTACAGGGTCTCACTATGCAGCTCAGACTCCTAGTGATCCTCCTGCCTCAGCCTCCCCAGCGCTGGGATTACAAGTGTGCACCACCACGCAGGACCCCAGTGACTGGCTCGGTGTGCCTGGGGGTGAGGCTGGTGGTGTCAGGGATTGAACCCTGCTTCCTGCACTTGCCTGAGCAGGTGCTCAGTCTGCCGAGCTACCATGCGGCCTTCCTTGCTTCTCACTGTAATTGAAAGTGTTCAGCCAGGGAGATGGCTAGGGCTGGGAAGATGCCTCAGTGGCATAAACGCTTCCCTGGCAAATGCAAGGGCCTGAGTTCAATCTCAGTTCCAAAAAAAAAAAAAAAAGTATCAACCACAACAGTGAACAACCCATCCTGGTTTTAGCACAGAAAGTCTCATATCCTAGAAAATCCCTTCATGCCAGGCAAACTGGAAGTTTCTTATCCACTCACTTTCTTCCTTCAAATACTTGTGCCTTCCCCTGGATCCCTGTGACCTTTCCAAACTGTGGGCAACCATGGTGTTACAGCATACTCCCATGAGAAAAACTGGGTACTTTATGGAAAATGATATACAACAAAAATGTGTTACTTTTCTAAATCACTCCAGTGGACTGCAGTAAATATTTCTGGAAATATTCCACCAGATTAATAATTAATAGTTGGCATCTACCACTGTGCCTATATTATAGAGGTTAGAAAGCATGCAAAAGAGCATCCATTAAACACGTCCAGACCCAGCATCCCCGGCAGCAGCAGGACCGGGTGCTCGCCCTCTCCGGTTTGCTGGTAATGCAGGTGAACGCCATTCACAGCCACTTTGCCAGAGCTCACTGAGGTGCTGAAAAGGAAAAGAGAAAACTCCTAAAGCAAAATTATTTAACACATTAAGTGTGCCAATCTGATGTGGCAAAACTGCTGTTATATGCACGAGTCAGCTCTAGCACCTCTCTCAGGCTGTGTTATTTAAACGTGTGCTTGTTTCAACCCTATACAATGACACGAGTCTGCATCTTTCTTGGCAGACTGCAAACCTGAGCTGTATCTTTAGATTTGAATCTGTTGCAGCACCCAGCCTCACCTTACCAAAGCACCAAGGTTTTCTGGTTAGAGGTCAGAAACACACCCAAGGCACAATCCTTGGGGCTGGAGCACTGTCCATACCTCAGCAGGTCTACAGCAGCCACCTGGGCCACAGCAGCCTTCGAGGCACTGCTGAGGAGACAGGGTCCAGGGATCCTCAGGGAAGCGGTGGTCTCAGGCTGTCTTGGGTGCAGAGTTTCTCACACTGATTTCAGAGGGCTGTCCGTGGTCAGGAGCCATCTATCAGCCCTGCCATGGCCTTGCTGGTTCAGGTGCCCTAGATATTCCTGCAGTGGTTGTGAAGTAGCCATGCCCCAAACCCCCTCTCAAGGGCCCTCCCATGACCCAACATATAACGGGACTGTGTGGCACAGCACAGAGCTACTGCCTGCCCCACAGGGTTCCTCTTAACCTCTTCTCAGCGCTCCTTCCAGAAGTTCCAGAACAGACTTTCCAGGGATTCACACCAATACAGCACTTTCTCAGCCACTGCTAGGTAGGTGTTCAGGTGATCAAGGGACATGCCCAAAGGACAAGGCAGCAGGCCAGGCCAGGTGCTAAAGGGAACCATTCCTCTCTAGTGCAGGTTGTCAGGAAGTTCACATCCACCACTGATTTCCTCTTTGTTTTTCATTCTTCCACTCTTATCTCAGCACTCTATCAAAATGATTACAGAAGGGCAGCACATCTGAAAAAAACAAGGTCTTGCTTCCTCTTTTGCTTTTATTTGATTGATCAACTTTAAATAAAGAATGCAAAGCAAAAAATTGGCTGAACACTGATTCACTGACTCTTAACATGTAAAATCTGAAGTTTAATTTCTGGAAATTTATAAGACAAAATTGGGAAGGCCTGATACAGCATAAGCTCATTATCTACAGAAATACTGCTAGAAAAGCAATATTATCTGCACATATTAACACCCTATTTCTTGCAGAATTAATTTTTATTGTTAGGAAGGTGGCAGATACCTTAGGATTAAGACAGAAGCAAATAAATGATTCATTCAACAAGTGCTCATTGGTATATGTTTTCTTTTTTGACCTAGGGTCTTGCTCTGTAGTCCAGGCTGGCCTCAAATTTATGGTAATCTTCCAGCCTCAGACTCCTGAGGGCTGAGAGTACAGGGCTGCAGACCACAGCCAGTAGATGTATCTGTTTTGTTCACGATTTGGGGGAGAGGCTAGAAAGCCACCTTGAATTGCTCTGAAAACTCAGGAGAGGTAAGTGCTAACTGAGGGAAAGACTTGAGACAGCTGGGTGGAGTAAGAGTTCTTCCTGGATTTTCCTGCAGTAAGTGAGGTCACTCTCTGGGCAGAGATGACCACATTCACAGAGCTCACATTAGGATACGTACAGTGCCTCAATGGCCTTTCTCATTTTGTGCCCCAGAGATGACAGTGTTGTAAATATGCTTGTAAGTCCCGCTGCTCTGTGAGGAGCTATAGAATGGGAGTCCTCTCCCAGTCTTTGAACTTCCAAAGTTGGCTAAAATTCTAAAAAAAGGATGTGGTGGGGAAGGCATTTCGAGAAGATGAAGTTACACTATCAAAGGCCCAGCAGCAAGAACACCATGGGGACAAGCAGTGCGAAGACAGGAACATGCTTGGGTCAAACAGTGCAGGGTTCTGCAGGGAAGCTCAGGGGAGGGAGAGGGCTTGGCAATCAACCTCCTTCTTGCACAGTGGCACCAGAGGTACTGGCACATCCACTGGGGAACGAGGCAGCCAAGACCTTCTGGGAATCTCCAAGTGGGAGAGAAAGACAAAGGACTATTTACAAAAAAAGGTTTATTTAGAAGGAAAAAGAATTTTGAGTGCTGATTTATTTTCACAGAAATATTAGATGAAAAGAGTACAGACAGCACTTCTGTGACAACTTATGAAGAGGCCTCAAGGGACCCTGAAGAGTGCTTGGTGCTTGAATCACATCAGCATCTGATGTTCAGGCTACTCTTAGTTAAAACCTCTGGGGCAAAAATCAGTTATATTTTTTAATTTCCCTAGAAAATCCAATAGGCAGCCAAGGTTGAGAATGATTACTAATTTATTAGATGAAGACAAAATTCCATCCCCCCCCTCAAAGCTTGCTCTCCTTCCCTGTCCTTGTGTACTCCCTCTCTGGGAGGCTAGACTGGCAATTTGGAGCAAAGGAAGGCCTTAGGGAATGCTCATACTCAGGGGAAAATACTCAGGGGGTTGAGGTGCTTCCCTCAAAGAGGTACAGGTTGCTGCGTGTGGAGACAAAGATGCAACAACTTGGAGCCAATAATCAAACCAAGGGCAGCCTTTGGTACTTTGCTCTGACTGCTAAGAGTTTTATTGACATTACCCTTTTCACTCTGTGGTACCCATTATACTCGACCCGATTTTACCACTGAGGAATCTGAGGACAAGGTCATTTGTCCTAGTCACAGCTAGTGCTCTACCAAGTGAAGACGATCACTTGAGAGTCTGACCCCAGCCTAAGCACTCTGATTCGAGATAAAAATGGGGGCAATGCTGTAAGACCCCCTTTCAAAATCCTTGTCATTTACATTGCACTATTTCTTATAAAGTATTAGCTGCAATAAAGAATTAGGAACCCAAGGGCTTCAATTCAAATGAACTGTGATGACTTATTTTTACCTGTTCTACACACTGTGCTCTTATTGTTTAGGTCATTAATAATTACACCTACTAAGTATGTAGGGAGCAAGTCTTTTACACTGCACCAAATCCTCACAACTACAAGAAAAGAGGCTCAGAGAAGGTAAGAACTTATCCCCACTCACAGCTAACATGGTAGTAAGTTATTTGAACCCCAGGATAAGCTTTCTATTTTTGCAATGGCACCATGCCTACCAAGGCTTGGTACTGGGGACCAATTCAGCATGGCTGCCGGATAGGAGTGGGACAGGCATCAGGGAAGGATGAAATGTGGTACTTCCAAAGAGTACCTCAAGGCTGAACTTGAAAAATATTTTTCATTGGCAGATTATCAGGCTCTATAAATCATTAATGTTGCAACTGTACACAATATACTACTTCAGGTAGCAAAGATTCTTTTTTGACCCAATCTCGGTACAGATCTCTGTAGAGATTGTTAAACAGGAAAAGGGTCAAAGTTCCAAATAGTAGGCTTACAAGCAAGGCTTTTAGCACACAAATCAGTTGTAACTCAGATGCTGGTTGTTCTGTAACATTTTTTGGGGAAAAATGGGCCTTGATATGTTCCGGCCGACCACAACGCACTATGAAGCCAGGCTGGCTTCAAAAAGGTGGCATCAGGGCCAATGAGATAGCTCGGCTGACTAAGTGCCTGCTTAGGCAAGCTCAGGGACCCTGGCTAGAACCCCTGAGCCAGCCAGAGACCAGGTGTGGTAGCACACACCTGTAATCCCAGTGCTGGGGAGGCTGAAAACAGAAGGATCACTACGAGTCTGAGCTGCACAGTGAGACCCTGTACCAAATACATTAACATAAATGAAACAAAGATGTGGACAAAGAAAAAAAAAAAAAAAGATGTGGCCATCTTCCTACCTCAACCTGTCCTCAATTGGGATAACAGGTGTGAATTATCAAGCCTGGCTGAAACAGCTTACAGGAATCCTTTTACCATAGAGCTACATTCTTTATTTTAGAATGGGCTAACACTACTGCTTATTTTCTCAGGTTGCCAATTTGCAATCTAATTCATACAAAATCCAGAGGAACCTGTTTTTCAGAGATATTTCTGGAAGATGAAGAGAACATGGCCTTCTGGCAACAACTAAGCTACCACAGTACAGTGTTATATGATTACAGTACCATATTTTAATCCCTTCCTGCAAACAAGAAAGTGAACAACGGGCCCAGCTTTCACTGCTGATTTACAAAGCTGCAGCCACTGACCTATTTTTCCATCTATACTGAAAATCTAGTAACTCTAAAACAACAAAAGAATTCTAAACCAAATATGAAGCTCAGTAGCTAGTCAATTGATTATGAAAATTTACATCTCATCAGATTTGGCCTTTCTTCCAAATTAAGCTTCAAATCAGTAATTTCGACATTAAATTAAGTAAAGTTCTAGGTATAACTAGGTACCCCCTAACCCCCTTCCACTAATCAAACTCATCCATCCACAGTTGGGTACGTTTGTGTTTGTGTCTATGTGTTTGTGTAAGCAAGCTTCCGGCTGCTCTGTTCATAATTTCTGCCCAGAATCTTTTAGGACCCTTTTCAAGACAGTCAGAGAATTCTTTTTTTAAAAAGAATCTGGATGGGTTAGGGAAAGGAAGAGAAAAATGCCGATTCTGTGCAATTCCATGCACCTAAGCCAGAAACTGATGTCTGGAACTTACACTTTCAGCTTCCGCAGCGTGATTCTCCTGCACACTAAACTTTGAGACCAGCAAACCAACATTAGCCTCGGGAGGCTCGGGGCCCGCTACCAAAGCGCGGCGCGGATTTTCCAAGCAAGAGGTAGGAGAGAGGACTGTCCTCTTCCAGAACGGCTAAAATGCTCTCTGGGTTCCACGGGCGACTGCGTGACCAGCACCAAATTACCTGCCGTTTGCGCGGGACTCAGGCTGGCTGGGGTCCCGGCGTCCCCAGCCGCCCAGCGCAGCTCTCTCGCCGTCCGCCCGCCCGCCCGTCTGCAAGGGCTAGTGTGCCACTCCAACGCCCACCGAGACGACCCTGGGGCTGCTATATTACCCGAACGCAGCCGCTGGCCCAGCCCAGGGAACGTGGACACTGGGCTTCAGGAGCGAGGAGAGTAGCCGCAGCCGCAGCGCTCCTCGGGACCCTACCACGGCCGCCATGGTCCCCTGTCAGGCCGTAGCCAGCAATGCGCCTGCGTCGGCCCGACACCTCACACCCTTCCCGAAGTCCTGCCCCGGAAACCCTTCCCTCCCGAAGCTCCGCCTCCACACCACCCTCGCCCAGCCTGGCCCGCCCCTCAGGAAGTCCCGCCTCCATGCCTCGCCCCGTCCCGAGCCCTGGGGCCGACGCCATGCCACGCCCCTACGTCGCGTCACGCCTGTTGGCAACGCCCCTCGGAGAAGCTTGAGTGTTGATACCCATGTCTTTGGTTAGTGTTAGCACGGGTTCCCAGGTTGGCTGACCCCGTTGGGGCCACTCTGTGCTTGTCCGTTGCCATGGCCACCAAAGCCCTTAAGAGGCGAGGCCACCAAGCTTCCCACCCTCACATGGTGGGCGTCCATGCGGTTCCTCAAACAACCGCCCCTTCTCCCCAGGGTGGGACAAAGTACATTTGTATTAAGGGACGATGAAGTTAGGGGTTTTCCCTTTATATCATTTCTACCTGTCAAATCCCCCAGAGATAATTGTCGGCCAGGACGCGGAGAAACCGGAATTTTGTATCCTGTTGGGAATGGAAAAATGATGCAGCTGCTGTTAAATGATCTTATTTCTCTAGAAAAGCTGAATAGAAAATTACCCGATGACCATTTTAAAGGGTGTATGATTTAAGCTTTCTAAAGATTATAAATAATCTGTGGAGAAAAAAATCAAAAGACGTGGAGGAACCCTATGAACCATCAGTGGATGAGTGGATAACAAAGTGTGAACACCTGTGTAGTGGAACAGCATCTCCAAAGCTGTGAAATTCTGGCACATGCTGCATGGTGAACCCTGGAAAATTATGCCAGCTGAAATAAGCCAGATGTATATGGGCTTCCTACCGCAGTCATAAATTTCAGAGAAGGTACAATGTAGGTTTTAAGGAATTGCCTGTGAACAGGCTAGAAAATTAGTTTTCAACAGATACAGTTTCAGTTCTTTTTCTTTTTTTTTTTTGAATTTGACAAAATTTATTGGTTATTTTAGTAAAGACATTCATCTCAGTCATTTCTCTCTCCTCATCTTGACCTTACATTAGTATTTCATTTGGGTCAAGAAAAGAGTATGTAGGAGAGGGATGTTATTTTAACAAACAGTAAAATGGATAAAAATGAGTTAAGTTTGCCTACATAAAAGTTAAAGTTAAATCCATATATCTTGATATAATTAAATCATATAAGAACTAGTAGTTCTATATACATTTCCATTGTTTTACTTGGGGCTTAATCTAAGAACAATTTATCAGGCATATGCATAGGTTTTTTCTCTGGAGTTACTATCTATTAAAAAAGATCAGCAAGTAACTACCGCCAATTAAATTAGTCTGAAGCTGCCTCCAAATTTAACATTGTAGGAGTTCTGAAAGAATAATTGTATCATTTTTCTTTTGCCTGTGAATATGCTTTTAAAGATGTGTTTAACTGTCACATTAGAAAGTCCATATACAATACAAAAATACAAACCAAACAGCTTACAGATACACAGATTTAGGAGCATATGTGATGAGTAATTCAATAAAATGTGCTTCAAGATGCATTTTCTTTCATTTTCTGTACCTACAGTATGCTTCACTGGTCAATACATATACACTTAAAATAAACCACATTAACTGCTCTAATAAATTCTGTAATGAATTCAATTCAAATTGGATTTAACAACTTAGTAACATAAACACATAGACAAAGTTACAGAAAATACATCTCACTATTTTTTATCTTTGTACAATGTTAAATTTTTTTTTTTTTTTTGGTGTTTATGCCTTTTAAAACCAGCCAAATACTTAAGCAGTATGTACATTTAAATTTTTGGTGGTGTTCTGTTTTAAAAGAAACAGCTTCCTTATGATTTGCCTCAAGTTCTGGTGGAAATGCTTACAGGAACTAGCTAATAAACAAAAACCAAGAGAAGCACATTCAAAATACTAATTTACTTTGGTAGCAAATGGCTGTTCTTTGAAGACTGATGAAGGCAGACAAGACTATTAAGGTGAAATGGGCTATTTCAAATACTCTATACTTCACATAACAATTTTTAAAAAATTACTTTTGTAGAAGAGTTAAGCATCTGTGACCACTGATTATTATATTAGTGTGCAGTACCTAATATTCGGCCACTTGAAACAAAATAAATCCCAGAGGGGAAAAATGCTGTTTAATTTCATCTAGGTTTATGTCCAGCCAATAGCCAACCAATGCTCTCTGATTATGACACCCTTCCCTTTTCTCTAAGGCTGTGGGAGCCAGTCTTGGGAGTGAGGGAGTTAGGAGTAACTGCTTGCAGTTTTACAGATAGTAACTTTTTGCCTCCCTCTTAATGTGCTAATAGTTGTGTCTAAAAAAATATGCAATTCTTAATAAGGTATTTCTGATTTATTATCTGTAACATTTGGAAACTAGTCACATGGAAATTACAGAATTAGCAAATGTCTTGAAATCTGTATATGAAACATAAATTACCTCTAATTTCAAACTCTCACTTATTAGTGTACCACTCAGTCTTAAAAAGAAAAATGAAAAAGCAAAAAGCAAAAGCGACTCCAAAGATATTCTTATACCATTCTTTAAAAAGGAAACTGTTCCTTTTAACTTTCCACCCACCCCACACCCAAATTCCAAACACATCATTTAATTGTCTTGATCATAGACATTTCCAAGATGAGATTTTATATTTCTTTCCCACAGCTTCTGGCTATCAGAACACCCATGCTTTCCTTTACTGAGAGAGTTTGATCTGGCTGATGTTGGTGGCCCCCTTCCAGTATTCCTCACCCTCATCTTTGCTCGTGGAGGCATTTCCTCTGGTCCACTGTCTTCATCGTCATTACAAAATCTGCTGCTACTGAAAGGGTTTTTGGAGCAAGAGTTGGAACAGTTTCTTTAGGCTTACTTGATGCAGTTCGATGGATATGGCAGATGCTTTCTTTGTTGTCTGACTACCTATGGAAAATCCAAACTTGCTTTGTAGGCTTTGTTGGGAGGTCTGCAGCTTCTTCTACAGCTGATCGCTTCTCAGCACTGCAACTGGAATTTTCCCCTCCATTGCTCCGGCAGCTCCAGCTCGCTTGGACTTCTCAGGCTTCTCCTCTCCCGCCTTTCAGTCTGCTGTTTTCCTGGCCACCCAGTTTTTCTGTGTATGGGTGGTGGTGATGCCTGCCCTGTAGTGTGAATTACTTCATGCTACAGAACTGTGCAGTTCATAGCTAAGATGGTAATGTAAACATCTTACCACCATTTTAAAGAGTGTATAATTTAAGCTTTCTAAAGATTATAAATAATCTGTAGAGAAAAAAATCAGCTGTCTTTTTAAGTCAGCCTGCCATCCTGCCCTATTCTTAACTGGAGATGACAGGCAGATTTGTGGCTATAATGACCCAAGACAATAGCTTATGTATTGTGTTACTTTCCCTATAAATGAGCCTTCTGGTATGTCCTGTGTGCACAGTTTTAAAATGTTTAAAAACAATCTGGAAAGTTGTTTACTGGAGAGTCCTTACTAGTCCATTGGAGGTTTTTGACTTTAGTAAAGGTAGGGTTGGCCAAAAGAGAGTATGCCAAATGTTAATATTCTACTTTCAAGGTCTGTCCCATCAACTCCTACATAGGAAGAGAAACATACTTTGAGTTGACTTAAAAAAAAAGTATTACATGTTTGCAGTACTCAGTACATGTTTGTGTAGTACTGTACATTGTTACACTGTACAGCAAACACACAGCAGCACAACTGTGACATGTCGGCAGATATGTGAGCTACTTTTGTAAGTTGTTCACATGTATAAATGTTTGGAATGTGAGGTCCACTCCTATCTGAAAGTTTACAGCTCGAATGTTTGCAAATTTGGGAACTTACTTTAGTTGTTAATAATCTTTTTGATTTTGGCAGTGTCTGTTGTGTTTTCATCTAAAATTGCATTTTAAGCCAGGGAGATGGCTCAGTGGAATAAGTGCTTCCCTGACAAGCATAAGGGCCTGAGTTCAAACCCTGGTTCTGCCAAAAAAACAAACAAACAAAAAAAGAAATTCACAATAAAACATTAAAAAAAATAAAATAAAATAAATAAAATAAAATAAAATTGCATTGGAGGCTGAGGAGATAGCTCGGTGGTATAAGTGCCTGTCTGGCAAGTGCTAGGTCCTGAGCTCAACCCTGACTTCCCAGTACCACATATTGGGCATGACCTAGAATCTGAGGTGCACCCTGCTGGCCCTGAAACCAGGCCTGGTGGCACATACCTATAATCTCAGCACTAGGGCGGGTGGGAAAGGAGGATCACTGTGAGTCCGAGCTGTGTAGTGAGAGACTACCAGTTTTTTTTTTTTTTAATTGCATTGATTTGTGTTTTTTTGCTCCTTTTTATGGTTAAATTGGCCATTGTCCACCCTTTGTTTTTTATAGTTTTGAAGAACCAACTCATTGATTCATTCTCTTTTTTTGCCTCAATTTTACTGATTTCTGCTCTGCTTTTTAAAATTTCCTTACTTGTACTAGCTTTGGGTTTGGATTATTCTTGGTTTTCTAAGACTTTGAAGAGTACATCATTAAGTTATTTATTTGGGCTTGCTCTCATTTGGTGATATGGGCATTCATGGCTATAAAATTCCCTGTTAGTACTACCACCAGTGTCCCAGTGTTGATCCCAGCACCAGAATATATCTAGAGTTCTGGTATGTTGTACTGGCATTATTTTTTAGTTCTAGAAGCCATCTGATTTTTTGATTTCTCCTATAACTTGTTTCAGAGTATGTTGTTTAGGGCTGGGGAGATAACTTGGTAGTCTAACTGCCTGCCTGGCAAGTGCAAGGACCCAAGTTTGATCCCTGGTACTGCATGCCATGCAGGCCCTAAAGCACCAGGCATGCTGTGCTGGCACGCCTGTAATCCCAGCACTGGGTAGGCTGAGACAGAAGGATTACTATGAATGGGAACTGTGTAGTGAGACCCTGTATCAAATAAATAAAGTTTTTAAAAAAAGTATATTGTTTAGTTTCTGTTATTTGCATTTTTTAATTTTCTTTTGTTTCTAACTTCATTGTACTATGATTTGATAATATGCTTTGTATAATTTCCTCTACATTTACTTAAACTTGCTTTATTGGCGAATATGTAGCTTATTTTGAAGAATGTTCCATGTGATGTTGGAAAGAATCCCCTGTGATGATGCTGCTTTTGGATGGATATCTGTTACTCAATAGATGTCTGTTAAGTCCATTTATTTGAAGGTTTTATTCAATTCTGATATTTGTTGTTATTCTTTTCTTTTGTCTTAATGATCTATTTGTGATAGTGGGGTATTGAGGTTTTCTTTAAAATTATGTTTATGTAGTCTTTCATGTACAGTAGTACTTGTTTATGAAGTTGAGTGGGCTCTTGTTTGGTGTATGTATGTATGTTCTCTTTTCCTGTTGGATTGTTCCCTTAACCAATATGTAGTGATATTATTTGCCTCTTTTGATCCGTTTTGGTGTGGAATCTATTTTGTCTGTTCTTTTTCAGGTTCCTATTGCATGGAATATTGATTTCTGTCCTTTGGGATTTAGTCTGTGAGTTGGTTTTTAGGTTAAATGTGTTTTGTGTATGGTATACCATTGGATTTTGTTTTCAGACTCATTCTGCTAATTTGTCTTTTGATTGTGGACTTGAGACCATTCACATCAAAAGTTATTACTGATATACATTGACTTATTCCTGTCATTGCCTTATCTCCCTGTAGCAGATTCTCTATCTTTGCCTTCTATTTAATTGCTCACCCTACTGGGTATATTCATTGAGATCTTTTGTTATTGTTAGCTTGATTATCTCTTTCTAGGATATTCTTCAGAACTCTGAATTGCTAATTAGTTGGTTGTAAATTTCTTTAGATTTTCTTTGTCATGAAAATATTTTTTATTTCTCTATCAATTTTGAAAGATCATTTTTAGGATATATCAGTCTGGGTTGGAAATTGTTTTCTTTTAAGGGCTTAAAACACTTCAGGTTGTCCTGGTCTTTAGGGTTTGTGTTTAGAGTCTCATATAATTCTAATGGGTTTATAAGTGATTCATTGCTTTTCTCT
>PVKA01005906.1:30181-87409 GCA_004027165.1 Ctenomys sociabilis
TTTTTTTTTTTTTTTTTTTTTTTTTTTTTTTTTTAATGTGCTGTCTTCTGGCTTTTCACTAATTCCAATTAACCTTAGTTTTCTTTTTGTCATCTAGGAACTGTTGGATCCACTTTTCATCTTCCCTCTTTCACTTTTCTTTGAGACAGAGTCTCCCAAAACAGTTCAGGCTGATCTTGAACTCACTATGTAGTCCAAGCTGGCCTTGAAGTTACGATCCTCCTGCCATGGCCTCTCAAGTGCTGAGATTTTGGGTGTATGGGTATATGCCATCACATTTGGCTTTTGTCTTGATCTCTCTCTCCTCTCCTCCCTTCTCCCTCCCCCTGTACCTCCCCCTTTTTTGCAGTAATGGGGATTGAACTCAAGACCTTGTGCTTGCCAGACAGTGCTTATGCTGCTGAGCTATATCTCTGACCCTCTTTTCTTGTGGTTTTAAGATTTCTCTCATTTATTGGTCACTGACAACAGACCTGTCTTTAGTTCTGATGTTGTATCCTTGCATTAGTGTCTTCTGCCATGAGTACTGTCAATAGGAGCTTTAATCTTCTGGATTTCTATTTTGGAGCCTGTTATGGACTAATTTTTTTTCCCTATGCTGGTTATTCATGTTTTATGTAATTTTGTTTAGCTCTGTTAGCTTTTTATGTGCTCTGTAGACTGCTGATCATTTATTTGGCCCAATATCTTATTGCTTTTATTGTCTGTGAGCTTGCCAAATTCAATATTGTTCCATTTTATTATTTTCTCTGATACTCAAATAATATGAGCATGTGGATTTTGGCTTTTTCCCCTTTGATGCCCTGTGAATCTGCTTTTGAGGAGTTAATAGTGTTTGGAGGTATTTTGTTTATTTTCTCATATTTATATTTTTGTTTGTTTTTGTGTTGAGACTTATGGGTTGAATATAGTGAAAAGTCTTGTTTCTAGTATGGAGGCCTCTTTAGTTAGTGTCTCCTTTTCATGGCTAACTGTTGGCCTTTTCTCTCTCAGAATCTAGTCACCTGTGTTTATTTGAGGTGGGAGGTCACAGCCTGTTTGGCCCACATCTGGGTTTTAAGACTGGGGCACAATACTGTTAATGACCCCAAGGCAATCCAGATATTGTTATCTCAAGAAAATTGTATGTCACCTTGGCTATAGTAATGAAATCAGCACTAATTGTAACATCAAATACAAACAGTATTGACAAACTATAAGGACCAATAATGACCTTAACTATGGAAAAGAGTTCATGATTATAGTATGAACATCCAAAAAACCCTAAATATTGATCTACTGTTGACCTATATATAGTAAATATCAAGTATGTGGAACAACCTTATCTCTCCTAATGGGAGAATAGTGTTCAATAGCAGTCACATAAAGTTAGCTATCTAGAGATTATTAAGCTTAGTTTTACTGGTAAAGATAAAGGGTATTGGAAACTAGAGAATGAAAGAGAAAAACTTGAGAAATTAATGAGAGATGACAAATAGAAGAAAAAAGTGAGATGAGTTCCTAAGGAGTAAAAATAAATTAATGTTAAAAGACAATGAAGAAGAAAAGATGAAACAGAGAGAAAAATGTGAAAAAGGACAGAAAAGAAACTAAAAGAGGAAAAGAAAAATCCTCAAGCCCTCCAAAAACTCAGATCTTGGAGTGAAGCCACTCCAAGATCTGCAGTCTTGAGATCCAGCCAGATGCAATTATTTCTGCCCAACTTTGGGGCCTTATGTTTCTTGGTTTTTATGTATTTGCTACAGGGTCTCACTGAACAGCTCAGACTTGTAGCGATCTTCCTGTTTTCAGCTTCCCCAGCACTGGGGTTGCAGGCGTGCGGTCTGGCCTGGGGTTGTTAAAGTGCCATCCCTGCACAGCACCCGTCTAACCACCCCCAGATGGGTTATCATCTGTGCCCCGCCAGGTCCTTGCTCCCATAGGTCGGTGGGAAATGGAGTCAGCCTTCTGGTCTCTGTCTGATGTGTCATGGGGTGTTCAACTGCACTGTCAGACTGAACGGCAGCAGCTGCGGGCCTGCTTGCTCCTTCCTCCCTTGTGTAGGATCAGTTCAGTTGATTTGTCCTCAACTCTACTGTCCCATGCCAAGGAGGAGCAAAATGAGAGCCAGCTTAGCACAGGCAGATGGTCTCACCCTTGCTGCAGGTGTGGGGAGTGCCTCACAGGGGCCTGCTTGCTGTCACTGGGGTCTCCCTGTCCAGAGAGGCCTGCTTGCCCATCCTGGGGGAGTGTCTTGATCTTCATAAATCTTTGGTGTAGTCCCCACATTTCATTCTTTTTCCCCCTAAAATGTTGAGATTTTGTCAGAGGAGGTGAGGGTTAAAAAGTCTATACACCTCCAACACATTGGTCTACTATGCAGATACTAGTACTGTTTTTAGTTATTGGTGCTGTTTACTAGCTTCATATTTGAGTAGTTTTTGGTGTATATTATTGTGCAGTTTAGAAATTAACTGACATTTTTGTGCCAGGCACAGCATTTTAACCCTCAGTCTTATGCCCTATTTCTCCCAATAAATGAGTAAACTGCCAAGCCGAATGGAATCTGCACCTCCTTAATTTCATGATATGTGCTTGGATTATTAGGTATCCTACAGCTATAGAGGAGTGATAGTCCTTGGGTGATTTCTTCGTAATTAGTTGCTTCTAAAATCTTGAAAATTTAAACTATTTGTTTACATGAGTATTATAATTAGAATTTTTTTTCCTTTATAACACATCCAAATGACATCAAAATATTGTTCAAACACTTTTATAAGAAAACTTTTTCTTATTTGAAGACCTAACTTCTCGTGGCAGGGACTGTGACTTCTGCACCGAGGGGCAGAGCTGTGCTCCGGAACCAGGGCTGGGAAGTCCTCTTTCTTATGGTCTAGTCTGGGTTGTTCCCCTTACACAGTTTCTGCTCCAAGCAGTGTTGGAATTTGGGCTTTGTATGAATGTACTGGGAGGCAGACTTGGCGCTTTTCAGCTACGGTGTGGGATGGGGGTAAGGGAGGGAAGAGGAGCGTGCGGTAGGCTGCTCCCTGAGGTCCGGAGTGTGCCATCTGGAGCGCCTGGGCACCAGCGGCAGGACAGATGGGAGTGTGAGCAGGAAGTGCCGACTGCACAGCAGGGTGTAGTGCAGCGCCCCAGACTGATTCATTCATACAGACGCATGCACCATTTCAATAGCCATTAAGTGTAAACTTTTATTTAAAAAAAAAAAGGCATAAAATCTGTTTTTTTCTTTTTATAAAAACCCAGAGTTTAGCACACCACAATAGGTTCTTAGAAATCACCAGCTGCTCCAGCACAGGCTGGGTCTTCCCCGCTCCAAGTTGCCTTTCTGGCTCTGTGCTTTAGTGCTGTTCAGTGACTGAGATGCAAGCTCAGACACAGGTGGGAGAGGAGTGCTGAAGTGCATTCCCCGACAGCAGAGCTTTCTGCTGGACACTTCTGTGTATCCAAAGCATACTGTGGACAGCAATGTCTGGAGATGTTTTTGTCACACCGAGGTGCAGAAGGGGAAGCTAGTATTGCTGGCATAACATACTGAAAGGTACAAGACAGCACCTATGACAGTTTACTTGGCTTTCGATGCCAGTAGTACCAACACAGAGAGATCTGTTTTGAGGCCCCACTCTGGGTGTGCCTGCTTGTATGTGTGTGCTGAGGTTGCAGGGGATTCAGAAGCAGACCTGCAATACTGTTATGGACACAAGACACCAGCATCTCTTTGGAGAGCCAGCCTGACCTCCCCAGGGAGAGCTAAGTGTAGTGGGCACCATCTGCATGGTCTTTACACCTCTGTGCTTTCAGTTCCTCCCTGAGCTGCAGATGGGCTTTGGAGGGGTGAGTGCTATGGGCAATAAGCAGACTCTGAAGCTGTCACTTTGCACCATGGCACAGAGGGACACATGAATATCATATCTCTACAGCACAGTGGGTAAGCGGAGGGAGCAGCTCAACAGTGGTCAGCTCTGCACCTCTGGCCTTTGTGAGGGTAAAGACGGGTGTGCTTCCTGCACATATGCTTCCTCTTCAGGACACACAGGCTTGGAAATGGCGCTGTTATGGTTATTGGTAATAGAAGTAATAGTTACTCAAAGTATTAATAGTAGAAAAGAACCAAAAAAAGTTAATCAGGAACTTTTGATGGTAGTCACAGTTCCTTGCTGGTCCTTGTAACTGCCAAGAAAACATGATTTTTCCTCGTATATTTTTTTGTCCTTAAACTGCTTATTAAAGTGCCTATAATTTAACTTAATGGAATGCAATAGCACATAACTATTAAAGCTTGTAGTGACTGCTAAAACATTTGATACAAAGTTAACAGATCCTATAATTTGGAATAAGCTGTGGTTGTCATTACAAGAAAATATTTGACCAGAATTTATAATTTTACATTTTGATTATAAGAGAGGTCTAGGGCCAGGGACACAGCTCCTATAATTTGGAATAAGCTGTGGTTGTCATTACAAGAAAATATTTGACGAGAATTTATAATTTTACATTTTGATTATAAGAGAGGTCTAGGGCCAGGGACACAGCTCAGCAGCTGAGCATCTGCTTGGCAAGCACAAGGTCCTGAGATGATTCCTGGTACCCCCCCCCAAAAAAAAAAAGAAAAAAAAAAAGTCTCTTTTTTGTGGAAAACACAAAGAAAGTTGGTTTGTTTTACTTTCACTTTCAGCCTGTTACCCCAGGTAGCCTAATGGTTTGTTTTACTTTCACTTTCTTTGTCATTCAACCAAAATGCTAGGTAACTGAGTGGACAGCATATCTAACTGATGGCAGAAGCTGAAGGGAAATGCTTCTTTTGAATATTTCTTTTTTCCTTTTAAAAACTCATGTTTTAGCCTGATTTTCCAGCTTTCATTTTCCTGAAAGAAGGCTGTTGGCTACAGAATTCTCTTCCTATTCTCTAGCTTTATTCTCTGCCTATTGTCTATAGGCAGTGATAGAACCCCTATCAAAGAGGAGAAATTGTAAATGCTTCCAGCATTTCTTCACCAAAGTGGAGAGCTTGCTTCCTGTTGCCAAAGCCCCTCCAGTGTTAAATCTGGCCCCTATTCATCAAGTGGTTCAGAAGGTCCTTCCGGAAACACTGGTAGAGGGCCTGGGCAAGCTTGCCCACTGTGGCCCCCTGGCTGCCTTCTCTCATTCGCCACTTTTGTAGCATCTGGAAAACTTTTTCATGTAGTCCATCTCGCTCATAGTCATGGTCGATTTCATCAATCTGAGGCTCTGTGAAGCCCAGTTTACGGGCACAATGTTTCCATTGCTTCCCCAGGTTTTCCCCAATGAGATTTAGCTGATTATCAGTCAGACTAGTGGTATTATCTGCCAAATAGAAAAGAGAAGAAGGTGTCAGGACTTAACCCCTTTGAACATTCTAGTTTTGTGGATCACTGAAAAATCCAAGTAAAGTGAAGAATATGAGAAGGCAGCAAAAAATATACTTTCATACCTACATAAAGCTGTTGATTAATTGGATAGTAACTGGAAGTCTCCTGGTCCATATGGAATTATCGTGTGTCTTAGAACAGGACACCCCTTCCTCCTGGCAAAGGTACCTTGAGATACTGCTGATGGCTTTGTGAATAAAACCCACATATGGCTGCTAAGTTAGGTGTTCTGTTCAATCCTGGTTGATGGACCAGTTTATGGTAAACTTTTCCCAGAGGGGAAAACAATTATAAAATGTCCCAATTAAAAAAAAAAATGTCCCAATGTTGTTCCTTGGGATATTTTCTACCTAACTCTACACAGGCTCAATGTCATTCAACTCCAGACAGTTCACTTTCCTCTTCTTCTTCTTTTTTTTTTTTTTTCTATAGTCTTGCTGTATAGTTCTCATGGCCCCTAAAATCACTCTGTAGCCCAGGCTGGCCTCAAACTTGCAGCAGTCCTCCTGCCTCAGCCTCACAAGTGCTGGGATTACAGGTGTGCACCACCATACCTGGCTCACTTTCCTGTCTCTTTTTTTTTTTTTTTTTTTCTGTACTGGGGATCAAACCTGGGACCTTGTGCTTGCCAGGCAGGCGCTCATGCTGCACAGCTATCTTCCCAGCCCTTCACTTTCCTCTTAAGGATGCTGACACCATCAAGTGTGAAATTCATTCAGCTGTGACTCCTTTCCATCAAGGAGTGAGTTATCCATATTCTCAAGGGGTGATGTCCATTTTTAGATCCATCCCTGCCCTTATCCCTTCTTCCCCTTTCTCCTCCTGTAACTGAAATCTTTCTACTGATTCCATCTCTTTAGCCCATCATAAATATAACTAATAAAAGAAACAAAAAATATAAACCAGCCACCACATACAAACTATATTCTGTGGTGGTCATCCTGTCTTGTATGCTAAATGTACATCTCATTTTCAACTTTCATTCTTTGTTCACACTATCACATTGTGGTTTCTGCTGCCATTACTGTCCAAGAACCTCTCAGACATCTGCAAATTTTGTCAGTTTCTTTAGGAGAGGAGTCCTGGGTTTCACCTCATTCTCAAAAATACTGTGGGATGGCAAAAGAACCTCTGTTATAGGTAGGTTAATGGCTATCCTTCAGATGCATTAGATTAGAGATTGGCAAACAATAGCCTCAGGCAAAACCTGGCCCCCTGCTACGCTCAGCCATGTATATTCTATCTACAGCTACTTTCACCTTATAGTGTCAGAGCTTCAGAGTTTGAGGAGAGCTCTCGGGGTAGATCCCGACATGTTTACCACTTGGCACTGACCAACCTCAAAGTTAGGCAAGAAGCTAGGTTCTGAATCTCATGATTTGAGCCCTTGATGTTTTCCCATGTGTCTCAGAATTAATGTTACGGGGCTGGCTACACAGTAGAACCCAGTAGGAGACAACCCTCTGGTTTCTGTTCCAGAAATGCTGGTGAGAGCACAGCCTTCTTCACAGACTCCTTTGATGGAAGACCTAGGCAGCCTTTCTTCCAGGTCTTAATAGTACCAATGGTGATGGCAGGATAATACTTTTATGGGTCTCCCTGTGCGGCACGAAGTGCACTATGCTCTTTATATCTGTGGACTAATTTAGTTATCACAACAAAGCCATGACTATAATTATCCCATAATAAAAACAAATTACTAAAGATTTATAGTGAAATAGTGAGTAAAATGGTACATTCAGAAAGAATGACCAGGGCCTGCCATTCTGGCCCCGCCCCAAGGCACACTTAGATGGCAGTTGAGCCTGGGCGTGGTGGTGTGCACCTGTAACCCCAGCACTTGGGAGGCTGTAAACAGGAGGATTACTAAGAGTCTGATCTACTCAGTGAGACGCTGTACACCCCTAGAACCCTGTCCTAAATAAATAAAAAAAAAGGATCACCAGAAAAGTTTTAAGATTCTACTTTATCCCATTCAACAAACCAGAAGATTCAAGGCTGCTCTACACATTGGGTGGGGCTTGCTCTCTAGGCCTTGCACACACCATGCGTGTCCTCTCTCACTGAGCTCTAACTCCATTCCCAACGCTGGGGTCTAACCGTTTTCCTGCTGCCCGGAACCATGGGGGTAGACGCTTGGCATGACTTTTCCATGAGGCAGCTTGGGCCGCCAGCGGCGTGCAGCCACCCGGTAGCGCGGTACGTGGGTTATGGGCCCCTGTGAGTATGTCACATTACATCTTACCAAAGATAGCTTGGTACTTAGAAGTGGACTCCTCTTCCAGATTTGTGCATGTATTTTCTGGTTGTGAATTCATTCTCCTAATTTCCATATAATTATAGGCTCCAAACTGGACGTTACTACTGTTGCTTATGTTTACTTGGGATTTTATAAATTCATCTGAATGGAGAGAAACACAAGTTAATTGAATGGAGGAATGTTTTAAACCCAGCAACATTATTCATAATACCTGAAAGGTGCCGTCAGCATATGAGCGGTAGCCTTTACAGAAAAGTCTTAGCCTTAAAAAGAAGGAAATTGTGATGTAAGCTGTAATGTCCATGAACCCTGAGGACATTGATTTTCAATAAAGTTAATGAGAAAAAAAAAGGATAAATACTCTATGCTTCCATTTATATGAAGTACTTAGAATGTCAGAGTCACAGGGACAGAGAGGAAAATGGTGGCTGCCAGGGTTTGGGTGGGGTAGTGGAGGGTTAGTGTTTAATAGGGACAGAGTTACTTTCAGTTTAGGAGGATAAAAATATTCTGGAGATGGACAGATAAGGTTGCAAACACTGAATATTCTTAGTGCCACTGAACTGCCCACCCAAAATGGTTAGGGAAGTAACATACTCCACTCTCTTGCCAACATCTTTTCAACAGTAGTGAGTCTGGTGTGAGGTAGAACATTAACAATTTTTAATAAGAAAGTGTTAAGGGCTGGTACCAGATCATTACTTTAAACACCTGAAGTAAAGCTGTACTCCTTGATGCATACTTGGCATCTGTAATTTGGGAAGCTCTAGGAAGCTGCTGAAACCAAGGCCTTGCAACCATGTAGAGCCCCGGCTTACAGCCCGAGGCGCCTTCCAGCTCTGACAGGCTTGTCTTAGGGTTTGTGGGTGACAATGGTGATAAGGACAGAAACCACCTTTTACCAAGCTCTTGTTCTGCACATTACAAGGTGCAATGAATGGCCTATTACTTTCATTCTCATAGCCCATGTCTGTAGTGTAAGCTGACACTGTCCAGTAATGGTCCATGTTAGCTACTTGCCCAGAGATGAAGTCAGAAAGCATCTGACTTGGCAGTGCGATTTTACTGTGGACCTCTCTACCCTGAACCCTGCGCTTTGCACTCACTGCCTTTCTGTGCCTAGAAAAGCCGTGAAAAATTTGAAATGGAGAAATTGATGAAATACTGTACTAGAAACACAGGAGAGCTTGCAGTAAGCTTGCAAGATAATAATAATAATAATAATCCTTCCAATGTAACATTTTCATTTATAATTGATAATGAGTCCTGGAAGGCAAACTGATCACCCAGTCACACAGACAGTGAGTGAGCTGTCTTTTCTGAATGTCACTTAATGGGGCTGGGGAGATGGCTCAGTGGAATAAGTGTTTTCCTATTAAGCACTTCTCTGAATGTCACTTAAAGTGCACGGAAGAAAAACAAAGGTCCTGGGAGCTATTTCACAAAAATGAAAGCTTATACTCTCCTTTTTAGTGCTACTAGAGATTGAACCCCACTGAGTCATACCCCTAGCACTTTTAATACATTTTAATTTGAGACAAATTCCCTTTATAGTATCTGAGCTGGCCTAGAACTTGCACTTCTGCCTGTCTCCTGAGTAATAGGCATGTGTCATAGTGCCAGGTGCTGATTCTCCTTTTATGTGTGTACTACTATAGACTGGTCCTTAAGTTGCAGAGTAAGTCAGAAGATTCGCATTTGGTGCAGTTAGGTCTATGTGATCACAATAAAAGCAAGTAGAACAGTGAAATTTGCCACGAGAGACTCAAATTGTTCCCTCACTAACGCTGTGCCATTCAGGATTGTCTTTAGGGCAGGAGCACAGACACCACCATTGTGATTATTGACTGAAGTCCTCCTTTCACCACAGAGAACCTCTCAGAGTGATGATGAGGTTGGCGCCCTGTAGGTCTGCTGTTTGCAGAACCAGGTACCAGAGGGGGGAGAGGGGAGAGTGGAGAGTGGTTCCTGGTACACTGGGGAACATGGGTTACTCACGTAGAAATAAGACTGAAAACAGCCATTACACACTGCCTCATGATCTGCCTTCTACCCACCAAGATTTAGAAGCCGCTCAGGCTGCCTCCATCTCTGCAGTCCCTAAAACACTGCGTGGCACAAAGTGGGAATCGCTCTGGAAGTTTTTATTGAATTAATTATGAATGAATAAAATGATGGGGCAACATTCAAATATTTTAATTACAGACACAAAGGAAACAAAAGGATGTTGCACTCATGAGTATGTATGGTACAGATCCTGCTTAATGTCTTTTCCAGTATTTTGCATTCCATAGATTTTTTATGGCAAACCTGACAGGAAAAATCTAGAATGGTTTCCTTAGGAAATTCCTGGAAATTTGTTCTTTCAGAAGAAAATGAGACAAAGTTCAATGGCTTTGGATGTTTGCTATGTTGGGCATGCAATTCAAGGACTAAGAGTAGGGGCTCTGCTTCTGAGCTACATGGTTTTCAAAGCTTCATCTACCTATACTAATTTCAGGACTCTCAGGACATAGCATAACAAGTTTAACAGATGACATCCTAATTGTTAACATGGTGTTGGTAAGGGTGAGTTGGTAACAATCTGGATATTTAGTTAAGTCATTTCTACACTAGAGTATCAGTAACTGTGAGGAACTAGCTTTCATTCCACCCGATAGCCACATGGAAATTGAAAGAAAGTGTCTCATCACAAAAGGTAGTCTTTGGTTTACATAAGAAAGAAAAGTTTCCAGACGTTATCTCTTACCTTTAGAAAACAAGCAAGGTAAGAATATAAGCAAGTATCTTCCCAATTGTTGGAGACAGGATATAATGGAAGGGACTACTCTGCCATTTGGGTCAGAGAAGAAGACACTGCTGATTACAAGGACCTGTAACCCAACACCTGTGGGCAGCTGGGATAAGCCCTAACCCAAAGCTGAAATATTCCCAGCCCCAGTGGTCTGACGGAGACTGTCCTAAGGTGACAAGTGGCAGCAGGTAACTGAAGACTACACGACCTGCTGTTTGTTGCCACAAGTAACTTGCAGTGAGGAACAGAGCTAACAGCTTTGTTTTCAGAAAAATAAAAACACAGGAGACTGTGACTCTTACACATTTGTTTACCTGCTGATGAAAAGCAGAAGAGTGGAAGGGTGGGTGTGCTTCCTGCTAGGTTGGTCTCAGGCACTGGAGTCTTAAACATACTGGGCATTTGGCTTGGATGTGGCCCGTAGCAAGTTCCTGCACCTGGTGTTGCTGGTCTTATTCCAGGCCTGTGCAGATTATAGAATTCCCTGCCCCAGTTCTGTACGTGCGGCTGGCTGGTTAGTCCTGCTGGCTGGTGTCCCGTATTACTGTGGCCAGTTGCACTATGATAAGCAGGACTTTTTACACTTGTGTTCTCAGTACTCTCATGTCTTGGCTGTGCAAAGGGGTCATGAGAGACCCTTCGTCTCCTCTCCTCCTCTATGTTATAAGCCACGCTCCACATGGGCTGTTGTTTCATCTGCTTGTCTATGCGGCTGCCAAAAATATGATAGTTGGCTTCCTGCTGGAGTTTATGCTGCAGAATAGGTTCATACTGTTCTTGTTGGTGCTCCAGGGAGGCAGAGAAATCAGACTCCTCCACAGGTCCTATCTCAAGTCCCTGGGAACTGTGCAGTGAGCCAGGCTGTTCTACAGCAGAGAAGAAATGATCAGTATGAATTTCATGTAACATTGCAAAGTGAAATAAGACCCAAGCACCATCATGAGTCTGTCCTTCAGAATAACATCCTAAAATAAGGAAAAGTGGAAAGCACTAAGGAGATGCGTTTCTTTTTGGGAGTTCTGTAGATAATCAGTAGGAGCTCCCTGCTGTGGGGGGCAGGTGAGCATGATGGACATCAGAACAGGCAGGAAGTGTCAGGGAGGACAGGAAGAAGGGACTTGGGCTCCAGGAGGGAAGGTGACTGTCATCTGGGAACAACTTAGGGCAGAATAGCAGCAGCCTTCCCATGCGTGTCTCACTGATTCTTTCATTCTATGAGAGTAGGAGCAATTATTTTCATAATTTGATGGAAGAGGTTTTGGTGAAGTTAAATATTTGGCCAACATCAAACAGAAATGGCTTCGGTATCCCACACTCTGCTTTCCCTTCTGTCATAATGAAAAAAAAAATGTACCTCCACTTGAATCAGAGACCAAGTCTTGAATCTGAGCCTGTGCTCTGGATTGGGTCAACTCTGACTTCAAAGACTCTGTCTCTACAATGTTCCCTTTTCTTGAGCCATGGCTTTCTTCCCATCAGACCCATGAGACCCCTTGTATTCAAGACACTCTTAGGATTTTGTTGAACACACTATTACTAATATTGTAAAAATATGTAACCAAGCTCCTAAATATACTCTACATTCCTTTAAGATAGGTACTCAATTCTGCAGTTTGCTCTGTTTCCGTATTTTGAGTAGGTGGTTGTTTTTAGTTTTTTGAGATTGGTTCTTTCTATGTTGTTCAGATTGGCCTTAAACTCACTGTGTAGTTGAGGCTTGTAAGGAGAGGCTAAAGATGGAGAGGCTAAAGATGTGGCTGGTCAAGGCAAGCTACAAAAACAAGCTGTTCCAGCTCTGAGAATGGGAGGTGCTTAGGTGAGCCACATGAAGTTGTTGGCAGAGGGGTTGAAACTGACATCTGAGAGAATAAATAAAGGAACTGGTGGTTGACCAGTTCCTTTCCTTCCAGCCTCAGAGAGCACTCCATCTGACCTCATCTTTCTGTCTCTTATCTTTATTTCTCCATTTACTTGCCATCCTTCTCCCCAGGAACATGGAGACTTGCATGGACACAGCACAGGCTATCCTTGAACTTGGGATCCTCCTGCCTCAGCCTCCCAAGCAATATGATTACAGGCATGTACCCCCATGCCTGACGCTTGAATATTATTTTAGGGAGTAGAATGAATGAGCAAATAAAGAGATTTCAGCCACAGAGTAAGTTACCTGAATTTGACCTGCTTGGAGGTTCTGGCACACAATCTGGTTGGAGAGAATGCCTTCTCCTCAGAACTTCCTTTTGTATGGGATATTCTTTCTATAAGGATGAGCATAAATACATACTTCAGCAAACAGCGGAAAATAATCAGCCCCAGAAAATTACTGAGTGCATCTTTTCAGATGGAAATTTCATACAAATCTTACAAGCAGTAAGCACTGTTCAATTAAAAAAAAAAAATCCCCAAATAGTTAAAGAGCTTGCAAAACAAAAGAGCTAGAGAAGTCATATTTCTTGGTTTTAAAACACACTGCATAATTATAGCAATACACTGTGATATTGGCATAAAGACATAGTTAATGGAACAGAATGGATAGCCCCCAAATAATCCTTCCCATATAGGGTCAGCTGATTTTTTGACAAGGGTGTCAGGACCATTCAATGAAGAAAACAAAATAACTATATGCTAAAGAATGAAATTGGACCCTTCTTTATGACATATACAAAAATTAACTCAACCACACTTCATAGAAGAAAATAAGAGACAGCCTCATGGCATAGACAACTAAAGTAAAAGTGCATAAATTTGACAGACATCAAGGTTAAAAACCTGTTCATGAAAGGACATGAGAGTGAAAACCTCCACATGGGGCAAAACTGTAAAAACATACATAGTTGATGAGAGATGACTATCCAGAATAGAAAAATTTTATGATTCAAACAACCCAATCCAAATATTGGCAAGAACCCAAACAATTTTCCAAAGATCATCTAGAAATGGCCAACAGGTACGTGAAAGGATGCTCGGCATCACTAGAGAAGCCACAAGGGGACGCCACTTCACACTTACTAGTGGCTACATGAAACAAAAAACAGTAATTATTGGCAAGGAAGTAGACAATTGGAACTTGAGTGCATTTTTTTTTTTTTTTTTTTTTTTTTTTTTGGCGGAACTGGGGATTGAACTCAGGTCCTTGAACTTGCCAGGAAAACACTTATTCCACTGAGCCATCTCCCTGGTCCCTATGTGCAATTGGTGAGATTGCCATGAAAAGTAGTTTGACAGCTCCTAAGAAGTCAAACATAAGGCCATGATCTGTTAATTCCATTCCTAGGCTTACACTTCAAGCAACTGAAAGCAGGAATTCAGACAATGTTCATGGTGGTGTTATTCACAATAGCCGGAAGCTAAAAATGACCCAAATGTTATCAACAGATGAATGGATAAATGTATACACCAGTACAATGGAATAAAAAGGAATGAAATTCTAATACATGCTAGAAAATGGATGAACCTTAAAATCTTGATGCTAGATGAAATATGCCAAACTCAAATGGGAAAATGTGATCTTTTAAAGTTTTGTGTTTGTGTATGCCTATGTGCAGGTAGGTACTGCAGACTCAACCAAGGGAGCTCTGAGCTACATCTCCATCCTTTTTTGTTTTTCTTGTAAGACAGGGTCTCACTGAGTTGCCCAGATTGGTCCCCAGCTTGTGATCCTGTGCCTCAGACTCCTTATTTCTATAAGCTACCTAGAATATACAAATTTAGAAGCAAAAATATTATCATCTAGGGCTAGGAAAAGAGAATTGACAAGTTATTTAACATGTGAGTTTGATCTAGGATAGTACTGAAAATGGATAGCAGTGGTGGTTGTGCAACATTGGGTATATACTTAATATCACTGAATGGTACACTTAAAAATGGGCTGGGATCAGAAATTTGTTATGTGTATTTTATCACAAATATGAAAAATATAGAAAATTATTTTTAAAGCCTACCCAAGTTTTAAAAGTTAACTTTGTCCTACTCATTAAATTTGTTCTTGAAAGAGTATCCATTACCTAGGTAGGTGGTCAAAAACATTTGCTCAATGTTTTGCATGGTTTATTGAGTGAAGGGATATTGATTCTGTTCCTATTTGTAGCATTTTGAATATTTACTTAAATATGAATCACACCGAGCAGTTCCCAAGCGTCGGTCCTGCCAGTCCCCTTGCCTGTTCCCTTAGGCACCACCCAGAGCAGGATGCAGCCGGTCACCCTGTCTCTAGGCATCAGCATGCACATTCCAGAAATACACACGCACGTGCCTATGTACTTAATGTTAAAAAAACACTCCTAAGTAGTTTTGTGACTTTTATAAAGCATTTAATTAAGTATATTATTGCAATTTAGTTACATATAATGACAGCATTCAGCATAGGGAATTTGTACCTGTACATGATACACCTTGATTTGTCTTTTTTTTCCTCCTCCCATTCTAGTCTCTGGGCTTTCAAGCCCTCTTTCCCCTCTTTATTTACAAAGCTTCTGTTTTCATTTTATTCTTTTCTCATTTTTGCCCTTCCTTTCTTTCCCCCTTCCCCTCCCTAGTTCTCCTTTTTTAAAAAAAGTGTTTCTTCCCATTTCACTGTATCTCTTGCATAATTTCTTTTTTTTTTTTTTAATTTTTTTTTTATTTTTGCGGAACTGGGGATTGAACTCACATCCTTGCACTTGCCAGGGAAATGCTTATTCCACTGAGCCATCTCCCTGGCCCTCTTGCATAATTTCTTATTTGGACTGTGAAAGACAATGTGATATTTATACGTGTGTCTGATTTATTTCACTTAAGGGAATGGTCTCAAGGTTCATCCATTTTGCAATAAAGGTCTCAAGTTTATCCTTCTTTATGCCATAATATACTCCATTATATTAAAAAAATCTTTTTATCCATTTATCAGTTGATGAGCATTTGGGTTGTTTCCAAGATTTAACTATTATTTCAAACTGTGCCACTATAAAAGACATGGTTGTGCACATTTCACTGTGGTGTGCTGCTTTAATTCTTTTGGGGAATACCAAGAAAGGTTGTAGGTGGGTTGAATGGGGCCTCTAATCCTAGTTTTTAAAGGATTCTCTACACTGATTTCACCACTCTTCTCCCAACTACAGAAGGTTTCCTTTTTCCCCAGTGCTGCCAGCATTTGTTATTGGTCAATTTCTCGATAATAGCCACTTTGTGGTGATGAAATCTGTGTTGTTTTAATGTGCCTCTTGAATGATCTGTGATGCTAAACATTTTTTCATATATTTGCCATTTGTACTCTTATCTGAGAAGAGTGTATTCATCTCAGATGCCCAATTTTGGATGGGGTCTTCCAATTTAGGGGACTGATTTTTTTCATTTCTTTATATATCTAGATATTAGTCCTCTAAGAAGTAACTGGCAACTTTTTTCCCCATTCTGTGGGGTATTTTTTTCACTCAGTTGGTGATTTCTTTCTTTTCTTAAAAGATTATTTATTTGCTACAGGGTCTCACTATGCAGATCGGACTCGTAGAGATCCTGTCTCAGCCTCCCTAGCACTGGAATTACAGGCATGCACGCCCATGCCTGATTTTGCTGGTGGCTGGCAGTGTGCCCAGGGTTCTGAGGCTGGTGTGGTATGAGGTACCAGGGATCAAATACAGGTCTTTGTGGTTGCAGGCAGGTGTTTAGACCACCAAGCTATCTCTCCAGTCCCTGTTTATTTCTTTTGCATAGCAAAAGGTTTTTCGTAAGATGAGCTGTTGTTGATTCTTTGTAATACTTCCCATATTATCTAGGTTTTGTTCATGAAATCTCTGCCTACATGTTTTCAAGAGTTCTACCTATTTTCTCTTCCAGTAGATTTTCTCTTTTTGTTTTAATATTTAGATCTTTGATCATTTTGATTTCAGTTTAGTGCATGGTGATAGATATGGGCCTAGTTTTAGCCTTTGGCATGTGGAAAGCCAGTTTTCCAGCACCAGTTTTTAGAGGCTATCTTTCTTTCAGTGAATGTGTTTGGTTCCTTTGTCAAAGATAAAGTGGCTGAGTGTGGTTGGGGTTGTTTCTGTATCTTCTAATATGTTGCATTGATCCTTTGGTCTTTTTTTTTGTGTGTGTGTCTTAAGTTAAATTATATTATTTGCAGATGACATGACACTCTACATAGAAGAGCCCCCAAATTCCACCAGAAGACTTGTAGATTTAAAAACCAAATTCAGTCACATAGCTGGATACAAAGCCAACATTAAAAAATCAATAGCATTTCTTTACAAAAATAACAAACTCAGCAAGAAATTAGGGAAAAGTACTTTTCAAGATAGGATTGTAAAAAATGAAATACTCAGGATCAAACTAACAAAGGAAATAGAAGACCTTTATATTGAAAATTGAAGTACTTTTCAGGGACTAAATAGGATATCAGAAAAAAGATTTGTGCTAATTGTATTTGGACAGGATATCAGGTCTGTATCTTACACTATGAATACCTACTATGAAGACAACAATATGCAATGTATTAATTATTGTAACTGTCCTGCTAACCTGTTTGGAAACTGTCTTTTTGCTATTTGTTTCTCAATAAAGCTAATAAAAAAATAAAGAGAATATCAGAAAATGGAAAGATACCCTTTGCTCTTGGGTAGGAGGAACCAACATAGTGAAAGTCACTGTACTTCTAAAATTGTTGTATACATTTAATGCAGTCCAATCAAAGTGCCATTAATATGCTTCACAGAATTAGAGAAAACAACACTAAAATTCACTTGGAACCAGAAGAGACCTAGAATAGGGAAAGCAGTTCTGGGCAACAAATGCAAGTCAGGGTATCATCACAATCCCTGACTTGAAGTTAAACTGCAGAGCTTCTGGGACTTACTTTTTTGACTAAAAGGTCTTAAAGATCTTTCTGTGTCATTATGTTAGTTCCCACCTCTTCACTGCAGTCATACATAGTACTTTGCAGTTCAGGTTGTGAGCTAGAGCATCTGTCTGTGGGCATCTGGGTGGTTTTTTTCATTCTTATACTCTAAGATGCAAACAGCTCCTGAAGGCACATCTGTTAGCACCTACATCAGCGGGATGGAGTACTAAGACTACAACTACAGCATAAGTTAATGTATTCTTAAACTGATAGGAATTCACCTTCTGATAGTTAGAGATGTTCATTATTCTGCATTTTCATCAAGATGTGCTATTACCAATCTTTCAAAAATGTCAATCTAATGGATGAAAACTTGTAATTGACTCACCCTGTTTACCCTATTATTGAGGGCTCTTCTATGTAGAGTGTCATGTCATCTGCAAATAATATAATTTAACTTAAGACAAAAAAAAAAAAAAAAAAGACCAAAGGATCAGTGCAACATATTAGAAGACACAGAAACAACCCCAACCACACTCAGCCACTTTATCTTTGACAAAGGGGCCAAACACATTCACTGAAAGAAAGATAGCCTCTAAAAAATGGTGCTGGAAAACTCAGAATTCAAAGACAATAAAGTGCCAACTTTAGAGAAGACAGTTTTCTTGATTAGCAGGATTTACTGCTTCGAATGTCTTTGCCCTGAGTTAAGGCCCTGCTCAGTTTTGAGCCTTTTGCTTCAGCTGTCCCATGTGCCTCTCTACGTGCCCCTAATGTGATACCCAGCAAATACTGGCAGTCCAGAGAAGTCTTCGTCTTAGTTCCACAAGAATTCTGACCTTCTTGAACCCTGTCAACCATATTACATTGTCTCTTTATTTTATTCTTTACTGTTAATGTGTCCAAGGCTTTAGGAGACGAAAGCTCCTTGTATATCTCTATCAATGCCAGTCTTTTTCTTCTAAAGAATGTCTTGGTTATTGTTTTCTTCTTTAGATTTCCATTACGAACCTATCAAGTTCTATACCTGTACCACCCTCTGCATCTAAATTTGGGATTTTGGTTGGGACTGTATTCTTATTTATTTTTTAATGTGGACTTAGTACAGGGTCTACAGGGTCTCACTATGTGGATCAGACTTGTAGTGATTCTCCTGTTTTCTGCCTCCCAAGCACTGGGATTATAGGGTGTGTCACCACGCTTAGTCTCAGTTACCATCTCAGTGCACCCTGGAAGTGGGGCTGGCATAGCATGCTGGGGTTCAAACCCTGGTCATTATGTTCTGCTGAAGCAGGTGCTTTAGTCTGCTGAGCTATCTTGCTGGCCCAGGACTGTATTAGTTCTTAACCCCAACTTGATAGGTCAATTTGAAGAGGAATGACCTCTTCACAATACTGAAAATTCCAAATCCCAAAGTAAATGTGACACTTCTTCAGTTATTTGTCTTATGTTTCTCAGCAAGAGTTTATACTTTGAATTTTTTCATCTTTTATACGACTTACTACTTTTATGCTATTGTAAATGGAATCTTTTTTAAAGGTTCATTTTCTATTTTTTATTTTTTCTATATTGGTCTTATAACTAAACCATACTGATTCAAAAAGCCTTGAATTTCTAACTGCTTATCCTATCACATGTAAATAATGAATTTGTTTCTTACTTCCTGATCTTATCTCTTTCTCTTGCTCTACTGACATAAATAAGGCCTCTAGGACCTTGCTGACAAGAAATGGTGCTGGTAAGCACACTTGTCTTGCATACTATCTCAAAGAAAAACTGTGAAACATTTTGTTAAAAATTAAACTACTTTGTTTTGATTGTTTCCAGACACCTTAGCATCAGACAGGGAGTTATTCCTTTTTCTAGGTTGCTAGTTTTTTTTTTTTGTGCAGCGTCTCCCCACGCAGCTGTGACTCGTAGTGATCCTCCTGATTCCTGCCTCCATAGTGTGGGCTTCATCGCCGACTCAGCTTGCGTGGGGGTGGGACCGCGGCACGTGGGGGCAGGGATCGAGCCTTGGCCCCTGCGCTTATCTAAGCAAGCACTTAAGTCCGCTGAGCTATATCACCTGCCCTGGTTGCTAGTGCGTTTAACTAAGAATATTTTAATTGATTCTCTGTATCTATTGAAAAGCTACATTCTCCTCCTTTAATAAGATACTGAAAGAAAGTATGACAGTATGTTTTTCCACAGGTTAAGATAAATTTGTATCTTGTTTTCTTTGCTAGTAGATTGATAAGATACAGCTTGTTTATAGTTTATGTAGGCTTTTCAAATCAATTCTGTTGAGTGACATTGGTCTTTACTTTTTGTAAAGTAAAGAATCAAGGTTATGCTACTAGAAAATGAGTTTGGAAAAAAATAAATTTGGAAGGATTCTCTCTACTGTATGGACAGATCTGTATCCAATTAAAATAACTTCTTCTTTGAATAGTCATAGTTTCCTGATGAAATTATGTGATTGTGAGATTCTTTCTGTGAAAGGATCATTGACCATTGATTTGATCTTGTTCCACGGTTGTAAGATTATTTAGTTTTTTTAAACCTCTGTTGAGTTAGTTTTGCTGTTAAACTTTTTGCCTTAGAAATGTGTTCATATAAATTTTAAATTCAATTAGTAAAATATCCATAGTATCTTCTTAATAAATGTGGTATGTGCAGGACTGGTGATGATGCCTTATTATTATTTCAAATATCTGTTTTTCTTAATCAAGTTAAATCAGTCAATTTTATTAGCTTTTTAGAAGCAATATTTGGCTGTTTCGATTATCAGTTGTTTGCTCTGTCATTCTTTTATGCTCTTTTTGTTATTTTTTCTAGGCTTTATTTTGCTGTCTTCATATAAATACTCTGCTAATTTTAGCCTTGCTTCTTTTCTTTTTTTAAGTTCCACTATTGCTCTTTTTTTTTTTTTTGGTACCAGGGATTGAATTCAGAACCCTGTGCTTGCCAGGCACATGCTTATTCTACTGAGCTATCTCCCTAGCCCTCCACTGTTGCTTTTTTGATCAAAAAGTATTTAAATGTGTATTTCTTTATGACTTACCTAATGAAATTCTCTAATTATCTTCTTAAAAGGTAATTTCTAGTGTAATTAAAAGTAATCATTCTTTATATTAGCATAGTTTTGGAAAATATTATATTTTTAATAATCATTCAAAGATATACTGTATAGTTAGTTTGTATAGTATTTTACATGTTTTAATTAGCTCAAGTATGTTAAGCATCTATATCCTTACTAATTTTAGAGGATCTGTTTGCTCTATCAGGTAGAGATACTTGTTTTTTTTTTTTTTTTTTTTTTTTTTTTTTTTTTTTTTTTTTTTTTTTTTTTTTTTGTCTTTTTGAGACAGGGTCTCACTATGCTGTTCAGGCTGGCCTTAAGCTCACTTTGTAGCTCAGGCTGGTCTCGTACTCACAACAATCCTCCTGCCTCAGCCTCCCAAGTGCTGGGATTACAGGCATGCGCCACCATGCCCGGCTCTGAGATACTTGTAGTGATAGCTCCAACTATGATTGAGGATTGGTCCATTTCTGAGTTCTGTCAGGCTTTGTTACCTTTTACCATTAGGAAATAATCCCGATTGTGTGAGGTACCACCTTTTTGCCTTAGGGAGCATCTTGTCTGATATTGCATTAACTGCTTCTTGGTTTACTTGAATGCTTCTTTTTTTTAAATCCTCAGTCCTTTTTTATTTTTTTGAGGTAGGGTCTCACTAAGCCAGGAAGCTGGCATGGCTGAGTTTGAACTTGTGAAATTGCTGCCTGAGCCTTCCAGAGACATGTGGCAAGGTACAGCGTGTCCACTAGCTCTGTCTCTTTTTATTAATGTGGGTACTCCTTCAAAATTTGGTAACTCTTGACATTTTTGTTATTATTTATTTACTTATTTTGAAGTCTTTGTTAGCTTGCCTGGTTTATTTAAGTCTGCTTTTCATCGTTTGGGGTGTATGTTGCCAAAAGGTTACGGCAGTCGCTTGATTCTTTCGATGTGTGTACGCACAGGCAGGCTCTGCCCCTCCAGCTGGCTAGCCAGCCTGGCCCTGGGCTGCCGCCCACGCCTTCTGCCTTGGGCTGTTCCCTGCAGTCCCTCAGCATAGGGAAGGTTGTGAGGAGCCAACTTTATTTAGACAGCACAAAGTTGGTTCCATGTGAATCTTATCACTGTCTGCCTTTCCCTCCAGGACATCTCAGAATGGGGTTTTTGGGTCAGCACTTTTCCTCCCCGTTGTACATCTCTGGTGTTTGTTTTAAAGAACTGTTCAAAATAATTGATGCACCTGTGATACTTTCCATTCTTTCCTAGTGCTGTCTTGGTTTTCATGTAGCTCTGTACATTTTCTTTTATTCATGAGTTTTAATAGAGAACTGGGTCCAGTTTGTCCACATGATATTTACATATAATGGAAAATTTTGTTTATCAAGCTAGTTTAGTTCCAATTTCAGTTACCAAGTCACACTGCTTTGCTCTTCATGATTAATGACAATGTATTGATATGCTAACATTGTGAGTCTGCTGCATTACACACCTGTAAATTCTTCACCTCTTCTTCTACAAATTCTTCAAATTCTCTTAAATAAATGGGCTTGAACTGCTCATCAATACCTATATGAGAAAAATACTACTTTAAGTATTTTTTGAGATTAAAGTATTAATCTATTGTATCAAATTACTACTTACCTTAAACTTTTAGATAAAGCAGTGAAATAAAAACTTAAAACTCCAAATCCCTGACTGATGAAAACTAAATGGATAGAGAAGGGTTAGAATAGCACTGAGAACTGCGTGCTCCTCCCTGGCAGCATGAGCTTGCTCAGGATTTGAGTAATCTCCAGGTAAACAAAGATGAATTAATTCTATGTCTCCATCCCTCGGGTATAACATTCATGAGAGATAGTCCACTCAAGGACTGGTTTTAAAGTTAGAGATGTCAGCCTTAAAACAAATGGGAAATTTCCAGTTCCAGGAAGATGGAGCGGATATATTTTTCCTTATTCTTCCTGCTAAACACAACAAGAAACCTTGAATATATGTAAAACAAAAATAAAGTCATGCTGGAAGGTGCGGATTAGAAGACAGACCAGCTTGGAGTCACAGTTGGAGAAAACATACCAGAGATCCCTAGATCTTCTCTTTGTATCTTTTTTCTTTTGTGGAACTGGGGATTGAACTCAGGCCCTTGCACTTGCCAGGGAAGCGCTTATTCAACTGAGCCACCTTCCTGGCTTCTCCTCCTTGTATATCCCAGAGTTGAAGCTTACAGCTAGCAACCCCAAATCATCAACATACACAAACAAAATCATCATTTTCAACAACCAAAGCTGACTTGTTGTCCATAGGAGAAAGCAAGGGGCAGTTTTGATTGATAACTGTATTCCAGCCAAACACCACAGGAAATAACTGACTGCACCCTTACCCACACCAGGTGGACAGCCTAGGCTTTCAGCCTCATGGGACAGTGCCAACAGTACATACTGATGCCTCCACCAGAGAGGAAGCCAGGACATTTCCATCCTACCAATGAGCTTCTTTACTGCTATGCTGTCACGAGGGCCACAGGGGTCACCTGGCCATGTATCTCATGAGGACGAATTGGGAGAAGGCTGGGGCAAAGTGTGGACTTGCACCATTATTAGTAGTAATGAGGCCCTTCCATCCCAGTGGCATGGAGACCTTGTAAACACTGCTAAACTTCTATCCCTCTCTAGTAGTGAACAGTACCCTGCTTTGGGGGTAAATGGGGATTGAGTGGGAACCTGGACTTGTAACTTCATTTTGGTGTTTTCAAGGTGGTAACTGTCATTCCCATGCCACAACAGTGGAGGTCATGAGAATACTGGAATTCGTACATCAGCTGAGTACAAGTGTGGGTAGCCTGGAACCCTATTTGAAGCTGGTACCTAATATGGAGCTGATAGTATGTACTAAGTCCTTTAATTTGTGGAGTTTCATGAAAGCTCTGCATAGTGTCAGAATTAAATCGAATTTTAGGGTACTTGGTGACACATTTGGTGTATGGTGCCACCACACTGTAATTAAAACTGCAAGTAAGCTTTATTTTTCTTGAGTATTCAAAACTATAACAACTGAAGTACAATTGTAACACTGATATATTTTAAATAAATGGAGAAAAACATTTAAGGTCATATACAGGAGAAAGTAAGAAGTAAAGAAAGATATGGTTTCTTATGTCAGTCTCCTAAAAAGATACCACTGACTGTTATAAATTATGTACAGATAATGTAGTACCTTGACTATTTTAAAAACCATACAGAGATACACTCAAAAACAACAGATATCAATCAAAGTGGAATTCTAAAATATGATCAAGAACACATAGGAAGGCAGGAAAAATACTACTGTTTGGCTCTTGAATATCTCCCAAAGGCCTATGTGTTGAAGCGTTGGTCCCCATTGTAGGAGCTTGGTGTGAAACCCTCAGGAGGTAAGGCCTGGTAAAAGGAAGAAAGGTCACTGTGGACATACCTTCTTTTTTTCTCCTGTGTATCCGGCCATAAAATAAGTGGTTTTGCTATGCCTGTGCTCCCCATGTAATGCACTGCTTTGACACAGGCTCAAAAGCAGTGAGGCAGATTGCTTCAGATCTTTCAGCCTTCTGGTATAGACCCTTCAGCATTCCATCAAAGACCCATTGGCCTCCTGATAGGGTCTTGCATGGGGCACTGCAGTGAGCTCCAGACCTTGGACTGAAACTGCTAGCCTCTAGTGTGCAGGCTTCCTCAATCATGGACTGTGTAATGACTGCGTCAACTTGAGAAGTCCAGAAGCTTAATTAAGCTGGCTCAGCAAGTCTATACCCTAGGGTAAGGAGGACCCATTGTAGGGTGACTTGGCACCAGGATGTTATGAAGCGGAAATGAGGGGGCTAGGGAGATGGCTCAGTGGAATAAGTGCTTCCCTGGCAAGAGCAAGGGCCTGAGTTCAATCCCCGGTTCTGCACCCCCCAAAAATAAATAAATAAAAAAAAATAATGAAGTGGAAATGAGGAAGGAAGGGCTTCTGTTCTTTGCAGGAACTCATCTTCACCTTCAGCTTGGATGTCATCTGGCTTTGGCACACACTTCAGCTTTTGCCGCAGATCCTTTAGTCTTCCATCACAGACCCATTGGCCTCGTGATGCAGACTTGCACGGGACACTGCAGTGAGCTCCAGACCTTGGGCTGAAACTGTCAGCCTCCAGTGTGCAGACTCCCTCTGCATGCTTCGTCATCTGACTCTGCACCTGACTGCAGAAAGCTTTCTTGTAATTTCTTACACCTTTGTATATCTTGTGTTATATATTTCTCTAAAAAAATACTGACTGATATAGACTGAAACCACCAAAACTGTGCCAGAAGAAACATTTTCCCTTTTTAAGTTATCTCAGATATTTTGTCACAGTAATAGAAAATTAACTAACACAAAAAAATTAAAAACAGGAGATATGAAAGCAGAAAGAATCAGTGGAAGAAAAAAAAAGGCAGACTTGGATCCTAGGATACCAATAACCATGTTAAATTGAAATGGTCTAAATATGCCAATTAATAGAGATTGGTAGCAAAATCTGAAAAGCAAAAGACAGAACTGAAAGCAGAAACCCACAAATTAACAATCACAGGTGGACACTCCTCTCTCAACAAATGTAAAGCAACTAAACAGAAAATCAGTAGACACAGAGGAACCCAAAAACAGCATTAGCCAAGAGGGTGTAATCAAGATTTATGGAACACTTTTCAACATAAGCAGAAAACCTAAATATTCTCCTTAAGTGCCAGTAGAATTTCTACCAAGACAGACCGCAAGCTGGGAGACACACAAAAGCCTCTTGAAGGAACTGAAACACAGAATGTGTTCCCTGCCCACACTGACATCAAACAAACAAAAAATTCAGTACCAAGAAGGTGGAAGGAAATCCTTAAAGCTGAAAACTAAGCAGCACACTTCTAAATAATATAATAATATAGGGGTGAACAAAAAAGCTTGAAGGCAAATTTTAAAATGCATTAAAGTTAATGAGTATAAAAATACCCACGTCAGAAATTGTGGGACCCAGCGAAAGCAGGGCTGAGAGGGAGAGTCAGGACAGTAAATGTGTACATTAGAGAAGAAGACTCAAATCAGACAGGAACCTAGAAAATGAAGAGCAAAACAAACATAAAGCAAACAGAAGGAAATAACAGAGATAAGGGCAGAAATCAACAAAGAAAAAGAAATAGTACAGAAAAATGAGTCAAAACTAGTTATTTGAAATAATAAAATTGATAAATCTCTAGCAAAACAGAAAGACATACATTACTAATATCTGGAATGAAATGATAGATACCACTAGATAGGAAACCCTTCCAACATAAAAGACTAAATGTAACTTTGCACATATAAAGGTAAAATTTAGGTGAAATAGAGTACTTGCTAAAAAAAAAAAAAAAAAAAAATACAAACTACCACAGCTACCCCAATACAAGACAGATCATTTTGAATAGTCCTACTAAATGTCCCACCTCATCTCCAGGTCCAGATGGTTTCAAGGGAGAATCTAATTTTTTCAATATTCTACACATTGATATATGATATCACATCATCTGTAAGTTAATTACATCAAGTAGGGTTTTACCTATAGCTCATATCATAATAATGAAAGGTAGATTTCATCCTAAGATTAGGAACGAGATAAGGACGTCTATTCTGTGTTCTGTTTAAGTTAGTGATAGAAATTCTAGGAAGTACAGTACTGCAAGAAAATGAAATAAAAGGCATGCAGTTAACTTGACTTTTAATCCTATCCATAATTGTACAAACAACATGATTTCCTTCTTTATTTATTTATTTATTTTTGCAGAATCGGGGATTGAACTCAGGTCCTTGTGCTTGCCAAGGAAGTGCTTATTAAACTGAGCCATCTCCCCAGCCCCAACTGATATTCCACATTGTGTTTAAAGGGTACCACAGTTTCTGCATCTGTTCATTCACGGATGGGTACCTAGGCTGACTGTGTATCTTAGCTAAGGTGAACAGTGCCTCAGTAAGCATGGAAGATGTTACCCAGTCATACATAGGATCTCTTTCTACCATTTCTTAGGACTGCATGTGAATTTACAAGTATCCCAAAGGAAGAACTTTAATTTCGAAAGTGAAATGGCACAGAATATGGGAGGAAAAGCCAGAATATGAGAAGATTAAGATAGAGTATGTGTGAAAAACAGACAGCCAAACGAAGCAGTGTTCCTTGTTTAGTCACCCTTTGGGGGCAGCAGCATACAGTTTTACTTTTGTCTTCTCGCACAAGTATGGCAGCAAAACGTTTTATGGCTTCGTAGTGCCTGGCTATCACATCTTCCTTCCTCACCTGATTTACTTCTTTCCTTTCCCTACTTCTCAAGCTCTTATGTCATGTAGAGGAATCTGAAAGGATGCAAGCATGTGTACAACAACCATGTCTCTTTATTTCTCTTCATAGTGGGACTAATCTAAATTCACAAAATTCATTCCCAAAGATGCCAATTAAACAAAGGGAGAGCAAGAAATGAGAGAAGGAAGGAGGATAGCAGGCCAGTTGAGCAACCTGCTCATAAAAAGGAAGGAAATTCTGACATTCTATAAAATGGATTACCCTGGAAGATACTCATTCCGCTTAATGACATAAGCCAGAAACAAAGGACAGACTGCATGATTCCATCACATGAAATACCAGAGTTGTCAAATCCAGGATGCAAAGTGAAATGGTGGTTGCCAGTTCTGAAGAGGAAAATGTGCAGTTTGTGCTTCATGGGAAGAGTTTAGGTTTTCAAGACTCAAACAACATTGCTGATATTATCTCACTTAGGACAGTTACTAAATGGATGAATCTTTCAAAGCCAGAAAAAAAAAATACTCTCACCAGGAAATGTTGGCCGAAGCTCAGGGTCTTCCCTCCAGCAGAGCTCCATGAGGTCAATGACCTCCTTAGGACAGTGTTCAGTGATCTCGTCCACGTTGGGCCTGTTCCCACCTTTTATGCATAGCAACAGCTGCTCCATGCAGATGGTATCTATAAAGCAAAGAGAAGCTTTGGGTGAGCCCTTGGCTTCTTCTCTCAGGCAGAAGACAAGAGAACTGAGCAATACTGATTATCACTGGCTAAAGTAAGTTTTTAGCACACCTCCCTCATTCCAAAGGGCAGAATGGCTCTGTGACACATTCCACTGCCAAGATGATCCAACATTTTAATTTCGGCATGAAAGACAAAATTTTAAATAAAGCTGTTTTCTTGTAGAACAGATGGCTTCTCTGGGTAAAGCCAATGGCATTCCCCAGATCTCCCTGTCAAGGGATTATAGAACAGTCCTTGCCTTTAAGTTTAATGTATTTTTAAGAATAGGTTTGAGTAACACAGTTACGAGTACAGTAGGTTTTGCTGAATACAAAAAGAAAAGTAATGCTACCCAGGTAAAGAATAGTGAAGTGAGACCCAAGAAGTAAGACTCAGGGAAGCAGGAAACTAGTAGACTGGATCAGAGGAGTCCCGGTGCATCCCTGCACTAACTAGATGGGGTAACTGGGCATTCTGACAACGTAGAGAGAGCAATGGATAAAGCTAGAGAGAGAAAAGATCTTACATAAAGAGCCAGCATCATGTCCCACACTGAGGACTCTCAACTTCATTCTAAAGGCCAGAGTCTGGGAAGGATTTTAAAGTACAGTGATCACATCTGCTTTTTAGGATGACCATTTTGGCTACCACACAAATGGTGGGATGCATGAGGATCTGTAGCAAAATAAGGCAGGGCTGAATAAGTAGATGCTGATGGAGAGAGAAGCAGATAGATGAAAGCTTCAAGGTCTCACTGAAGTGAGAAGTGAAGGGCAGGCTGAATCTGAGATAGCTTTAAGATTGCTAGCACTTCATTTGGGAAAAAGATGAGTCATTTTCTGAACATCCAAAGAAGAGCAAAGGTTAAGAATTTACTGGCCAGGGAGATGGCTCAGAGGAATAAGTGCCTCCTTGGTAAGTGCAAGAGCCTGAGTTCAATTCCCGGTTCCACCAATAAAAAAAGGACCCAAGAATTTACTGAGCACCAGCTATGTGCCACACTCTGTGCAGACCCTGAGGAAACAGCAGTGAATAAACTGCATGTGGCACCAGGCCTCAGGAGACTTGTAAGCTAGTGGGCCACATTGATGGAACAATTACAGACCTTCATGGGTTTCACTGCAGTTGTTAGCTCAAGTAATAGTGCTGATTAATATTATAGTCCTACTCCTCTACAAATGTCTTACTCTCGGGGGGGCTTGCAAGTTAGCTCAGTTGTTTAAAGCACCTGCTTGGACAAACTTGGCCAGGTGCAGGGGACTGCAGCTCGATCCCCCGCTCCACAAGCTGCACCAGACCGGCCATTAAGGCAGCCTGGGCTAGAAAAAAAAAAAAAAAAGTCCTACAAATGTCTTACTCTCATATGGCTCTTTATTTGCAAATATTGCCCAAAGCATTATGCCAAAGCTGTACACATCCGACTTCTCTGTGGGCTTGATGTTGACATTGCTGAGGTGCTCAGGGGCCATGTAGTACAGGGTGCCCCCATTTCTTTTGGCAGTGTCATTAGCCCTCCTCTGCTTGTCGTGCTCCTCCTTAGTCAGTCTGCTCCATGTCTTAAAGGAAGCAACGCCAAGGTCAGCTATCTGCAAAAGAGAAGACCACGGGGATTACTGTGTGGAGGCTACAAACCAGTCAGATTTTGCTAAAAATGTGAGATTATTCCAAAAGGAGCCTGAAGTACAGAAACACTAGGTGGCATTAGGAATGTTTAAATCAGCTCTGGAACAGACATAAAAATTTATGTCTTTCTTCACTCACCTGGAAAATCTCCCCTAAGCAAGGTTCACATGATATTTTTAGAATCTCCATTCTTAGGCAACAAGGAGGAGAGGGGAAAGCAGCAGACATTTATGCCAGAACACTAAGAACAAAATGCATTTATATTGACTCCTCCTGTGTTCTGACCTGTGTTTCAGCTATATCTGGGGCTGCAGGGACACACAGTATCTTCTCAGCAGACTTCAGTACTGACAGAGGCTAGGTGCTCCACCTTCCCTTCCCCAGATGGCATTGGAGGCCCATGGGTGTGACTCTGCGAGGCGCACAAGGGCTATGCTGCTGATTTTTGTGAGTTGGTAACCTGGGATATGAAGGAAGGGGAAATCGACAGAAAAGTACAGACACCGAAGTCAGACTCAGAGCAAGGACAGAAGTGGCAGGGCATAATGACAGAACGCAGTTAAGAAAGAAGCAAAGGTGACAGTTTCACTTCTCTATGTACAAATCCAGGCAAGCACTCGGAAGTGCATTCTGGCATGTGATTATCTGAAAACTCACAGACTTTATAGGCTTCAAGAGTTTTGTTTAATAAAAAAGATCCCTGGAAGTGGGCATGGTGGCACACACCTGTAATCCCACTTCCCAGGAGGCTGAGACAGGAGGATCGCTGTGAGTGACCAGCCTTGTGACTATAAAAGTGAGCACAGGGCTGGCCCAAACTGCATAGTGAGACTCTGTCTCAAAACTCCCACCACCCAAAACAAAACAAAACAAGAATATCCCTCTCAAAACCACAGATTTTAACCTTTAGTGATAGGAGAGGCTGTTAAGAAGGCCCTGGATAAAACCTGTCCATGACCCAAGTGTCAGAAGCAGAATCCTGTAGGCAGGCTCTGAGCTCTTCTCCATACCGCTTTCCTTTTCCAGACCTTTTGCATTTTGGGGTATGGTGGAGATGGAACCCAGGCTTTTTGTGTGCTAGGCAAGTGCTCACAAATCACATGCCCAGGCCCCACCCATGTTCCTGTACTTAGATTCCGGCTGCCAAGACCAATCCATATGCTGTTCCCCCCAACTAAATCTTGCACTGGAATGAGCAAAAGAAAGATTTCTTTTCCCTGTTCCCTTTACTAAAATGGAGTTATCAAAAGAAATGGGTTTAAACAAAAAATGCAACAAATGAAAATAAAAAATATCCTGAGATCTGCTGAATTTCAAAGCAGAGACTCTGAATGGGCTGGTGGCCAGTTTGTTGCTGATCTGACTCTCTGGCTGTATCTGAGTTCTAGAACCGCCCCTGCCCCTCCACCTTCCCCTGCCAGTCCAGAGTCCGGGTCACCCAGATTTCCTGGCAAGACGAGAAGAACGACCTAGTCCAGGGTAACCCAGGTGACTCTTGAATGCTTCCGCTCAGAGCCTGCCAGCGGAGGGAAACACGTGGGGGAGAGGTTTGCTTGCCTACCTGTTTATTTTCCTCCGCCAAAGGAGCAAATATGCATTCTCACTATCACCTCCCTGGTCTGTCCTCTGGCAGCCTCACCTCGGGTTACATGCTGAGCTAGGTCTTCCTCAAATGTCTCCCATTTGTATGAACAGATGGACGGTGGACAGCGAGCACTAAAATTAACCTTGTAAAATCCTAGAGACTAAGTAACACTTACTTTAACGTGAAAGTCTTTGTCAACAAGGATATTATCAGGCCTCAGGTCCTTATGTATCACACTTTGTCCGTGTAAGTAGCACATTCCTTCAATGGTCTCTGCAACTATCCTTCCTCTTACAGAAAGCGGGATGCTGATCTGAAATGAGAACAACCGTGAGCGAAGGAAGATAACCGAGCAGGCAGCAACTGCACAGGAGTGGTGCGATCCAAGCCCAAGGGTAGAGAGGCCACAGTTCCTCCAGACACCCAGCTGCTGTTGTCACTGCTCAACCAGCCCCCCTTGCAAGAGAGATTCCTTTCTAGGGGCTAAGGGTATGGGTATGCTGGTATGTCAGTATAAAAACAATAATTCCTTGCAAGTTTCATGGCACATAAAATTAAGCTCCTTACCAAGACTTATATTTTAGATTACATCCTCGGTCTCTAGAATGAATGAACAGGGACACAGATAACCATTTTCTGTGGCATACTCATATGATGTGATACTGTTGCTTACATTAACTACATGAATCCTGTCAGGAAAGTGTGCATGTGAAATGTTAAAAAGGAACACATGAAATACATTCACACTGATACAAGCACATACAAATCTATGCCATAAAAAATTATGCTTCAAGTGAATTAGTCACTTCCATTCAGTGATCTGGTGTCAGGCCTTCTAGGTCACCATACAGTCTCCGGTCACTTTGAGGTTGTATTCTAACTGTATCATCCATGTTAGTATAAACAGTTTCACTTTCAATTTTAGTGGTTACATTTTAGTTTCCCTTAACAATGAAAAACCAATTTATAAATAGGTTGCTTTCTTAAAAGTGTCTGAACATTCGTGGACAGTTAACAAAGAAACATTTAAACTATAGAATTAGATTCCTAAGTGTACCTCTCAAATCATATTTAACTGGGCCAGGCCCACACAAACAGCAGAAGCAATATGTTCCCTTCTTCCTAGATGTACTCTGAACTCCAGAAAAAGTCCTGAGCAAGCCACGTTGGCTCTTCTGATTCTTCCTGCCTCCCTCGTGTCCTGATTCTTCCTGAGCCCTAGCCGATGCACCTTATCGCTGCCCAGTCCTGCAGAATACCTCCTGTCCCAAAAGACTTACTCCTCAGCTAAGACACCTGCTTTCATGCTGCTGATCTTAGATGGCTTGAGGGAGGAGAGCAGCCTGGCCGATGACAGTACAGTAGATCCAAGAGACCCGCTGCTCTCCTTCCCCAGGTGGCTGTATTTGTGAAAGAGCTCTGCTCACCTGGCTGTTATTAACAGAATGAGAGGGGAAGATGGGTGAAGGGGAAATGTCATACAAATAGCGGGGCCCTGTCGCTCTGCACACTGTACCCTCTAGCCAGACCCAGTGATTTGCAGTTCTGGAACCTTGGTTGTCCTCTTATTCCTTTGTACCTAGCCCTACCTCTGCAGAACACTTATTTCCTCTGTCCCAGGCTGTGGGTGGTAGTCCTCTTTACCTTCATATTAAAAGCACAGCAGTGCTTTGAATATCATGAATATTCCATCTTCTTTTACATAATGTATAGTGCACAAGCATTTGTGAATCATAATACAGTCATGGTAGTGTACATAGTGTCATCATTAACCTGTCATGGGTCACGCATATTCACCATGTCAGAACATGTGCTTCTGAAGACTGGCCCTGTCCTGAAGTGTAGAGGCTGGCAGGTGGGGTAACAAGTCAGCCACAGTGCTAGACACATAGGTGACCTTTTAAGCAAAGACACAGACTATCAGGGATGAAGGAGAGAGACCCCCTAGGCAGGGGAAGGCAGGGAAGATCTAAGAACTAGCAATGGTGGGACAGGCCTGTAAGCTCAGCTGCATGGGAGGCTGAGGCAGAAGGATCCCAGCCTGGGCAATTTAGCAGAAAGAGTCTCAAAATTTTCAAAGATAAGGGCTAGATGGGTGGGGGTGCAGCTTAGTGACTGCCATGGTTTGGTAGTCATTACTGTGCATGATCACACACACACACACACACACACACACACACACACACACACACACACTCTAAGAAGGACGATTTTCAGGAACTCCAACCAACTAGAGTAATTCACAAAGAGATTATTTTCTATCAGTGAGCCACGGGCAGCCCAGCAATACCCAAACAGCCAGCCAGCATGCAGGCCGTGCGGCGAGCCCCACAGTGTCTGCTACCTGGGCCTTGAGCATGTGCATGAGGCTGCCCTTCTCCACGAACTCCATCACCAGCGCATAGTTCCCTTCCTCCAGGATGATGCCCAGCAGCCTCACCACGTGGCGGTGCCGCAGCCGGTGCATCGCCTTCCCTTCCTCCAGGAGGGCCGCATCGTACCTGCGGGCGGAAAGGCACTGTGCTGAGGTGACTCACCAGCCCTTCTCCCTGCCTCACGCCGTCCCAGGCACCAGGGACTCAAGACTAAATCAATGAATGCCAAGCCCAGGGGCACCAGCAGCACAGCCTTAACAGAACACTGCTGGTCAGTACATGACGGGAGGGAGAGAGGAGGGAGTGTGACCTCTCGGCACTGCTCCCATAAGGGCTGAATCTGCCATTTTTCATTTTTAGGTCTGGTCCTTGCCAAGAATGTAAAGTGAGAAAACCTGTTTTCGCTGATTCTTCCCATTTCTTTCACATTGCCTCCTATATTGCCTTTTCCCTCTCCATGTTCCCCTGCCATGATTTTTCACTAACTGACCTCAGAACCCTCATCAGAGACTGTGGCAGTCATAAGGGTAATGGCGGCACTGACTCCCCCAGGGTCTGCCTCATCCTGAACCCTGACATAATTGCTGTGTGAGGCCCCTGGGCAGTGTGGGCCCCGCCTCTGCCCCAACTCACTCCAAGCGCTTGGGCCCTGTGTACACCTTTTTCAGGATCACATGTTCATGTGTCCTGTGGTAACAAAAGGACACTGCCCCGAAGCCTCCACTGGCCGGCTCTTCTTCCCATAGGAGGTCACTGGAATTCATCTTAATGTCATCCAAGGACATGTTTGCTTGTTTCTGAATATTCAGAATTGCCCAAAACACGCCACTTTCCTTTTTCTCTGTTTATGTTTCTTCGTTGCTGTGCCCTGTAAGAAGACAGAGGACATCTTAGGGCAAAGAAATCCTGATCCAGAAAACCACATGCTTGGTGTGCTTTTGTCCTGAGGACCGATGACATCATCGCTAACAAGAGCTGCATTCTAAGAATCTCAGAAGATCATAGTTTTTCTTCCCATAGACTTTTCACTTCTGGCCACATGGTACACATGAAAAATTTTAAAACCTTCCTGCTACAGAAGCCCTGTATATTTTGGAGACCATAATTCAAAGACCTACTCAAATGCATGGCTAACTCAGAGGAAGGAGAAAGAATTTCAGGAACAGAAAACAGCTCACTGGACGGTAGCTCATGTGGGAGCCCTGCGGGCATCGGGGCTTCAGGCTCTAGGGCTATAGTGGAGATGCAGGCCTGCAAGAGGCCAGCCCTGGAATGAAGACTGGAGGCCATGCTCTCCTCTGGAAAGAGACAAGGCAAAAGCGGCCCACTGCAAAGGGCTTCCTCTACGCCAGCATAGGCACGAGGGGGTAAAAACGAACTGCTGTGGATTCCTGAACTCGTCCTGCTTTGAATGTCTATCTACACTCGGCTGGGCTTTGACCTGGGCTTTGAAGTCACAGGATTGTGGCCATCTGCTTTGGGCCATGGTCCCCAAACTAATAACTTCTGTGTAGACAGTGAGCGGGGACAATGACATGCTCAGGGTATATAGCTTGCGCCAAAAGCATGCATTCAAGTCAGGCTAGACAGGATTCCCATACAGAAAAGCCTACTGTAGCTATGCTTGGCTGTCCAAAATTATACACTAGAAAAGAAAAGCTCACAATGAGCCAGACCTAGCACATAACAACAAAAAACAATACCGGGTACCAGGAAAGGTAAGAACTTCAGATAATCAAACTATTCAGTTGCATTAGAAAAAAAATAGGCTTAAAATAATTATAAAAAAAAGCAGAACAAAGAATATAAAGAACTATAAAGAACAGTACACTCTTCATGGGGAGGCTTGAAAGAATGAGATTTAGACAATGTTTCTGTACTGTGCAGTATATAGTGACAAATCTCAGAACAGCACCATTTCAGAAAAAGGTCTAATGGTTTCTTACAAAACTAAATACACTCCTATATAGTATGTTCCAGCAGTTCTACTCCCAAGAGAAATGAAAACATATGTCCAAAAAGACTTGTGTGACACTGCTATGGTTTGTGTTTAGGTGTTCCCCAAAGCCTCATGCAGTCCGGGGGCAGATTCTAGAGTTTGTGAATAATTCTTGGGATTATGGGTGTGATGGCTACACCTGCTTGGGGCAGATAATCTGCATACAAATGTATGGAGGAGAGAGAGGCTGGCTAGTTGCCACAGCCGCTGCTGTCCTCTTGCTCTTTCCTGTTGTCTGTCACCATCAACAGCTGCCCTCTGCCAAGTACTACTCTACCTTGGAGCCAGCTGAGTGTAGACTGAAACCTCCGCTAACTGTGAGCTAAGCAAACCTTTCCTTAATTTTGGGTGTCCAGTATTTTGTTCTAGCAATGAAAGAAAAAAAAGACATTCAAAGCAGCTTTATTCATAGCTGCAAGGCCGAGACTGGCATCCACCAGTGGGGCACAGTAAAGTATTATACTATATAATTCACACTCAACAATAAAAAGGAGCTGAATTACTAATGCACAAAACAGCACAGTTGAGATGCAGAAACATGCTGGATGAAACAGAAATACAAAACAGTACAGACAGCAGTACAGTTGTAGCAGCAGCACACACGTGGGAGCAGATGATAAGATCTTCCTAACTTTGCACTTTGTTGTTTTTCAGAATACCATGTTGGAACACAGAGTCTAGAAGCACCACGGTGGGAGGGGTTTTCTAAAACACCTGACTGTCTAGTCTCATCCAGCAGCCTGCTGCAGACATCTTAGGTAAGTGACTTTCTATACCTGGGCAAAGGCTGCCCAGTTGTGTGCATGGGCAGCACAGTAGGTGGGTGTTACTAGGCAGCTTCCTTATAACAGGAGGCACTGCCCGAACAAGAGAAATGTTTTCTGGGAAAGAGGCTCATCTGGGTGACAGACAGGGAGGGGAAGCTGTCAGGAAAAGGGGTGGAGGCTGCAGGGAAGGGGCGAGGCCCAGATCAAAGGTGAGCTGGCAGGCTACGGGCACCTTAAGGTAGCACTTAAGGTAGCTTCAGTGCAGGGTGCAGTCTCTTTTGTGAGTGTACGCACTAGCTCTGTAACTCAGGAGACCTGTGACCTTGGGACAGCTACTCAACCCTCAGCTTCTTCAACACAAAAGAGAACAATGATGACACCCTCACAGGTAAGGTCAAGACTGAGAAAAAATATGCAAAAACTTCCTTGCTGCGTGCTTTAGGGCTCTGGCTCTGGTTTACTTCCTCATCTTGGTCCCCTTGCAATGGTTGTGTGCCCGGAGACTGCCCAGGAGGTCTGCACTGGCCAATCCTTGGGAGGATTTGGCTGCCGTGCGAATCACAGACACAAGGCATGGGAAAGACCCTCAAATAGTAACTAAGATATTTATCTGCACAGGAAGGCAAACTTTTGCTTTCTTCTCCACATTTTTACTATATCTCCTATAATAAACAAAATTTCCATTTATAATAAAACTGTTTAAAAAGGAGTAATTCCTTATCCTCAGTGTTTTTTTTTTTAGGAATTAAATCTGAAATGTTGACAGTCACATAAATCTTCTTCTTGGTAACATTACACAGAACAGCAAAAGCATGAAGAATGACCTTACATATGCAGAGGAAAGAATTAAGTTCTGAAGCATCCATACACTGAAATCTGCTCAATAGTTTTCAAAAGCAGTGCTGTGGAAGACATTCAGTAACAACTGACAGTGTTCACAGACAGCAGACAGTACCGTCTGTCCTAACATATGCCCACTTGGGGTAAGAAAGCAGCCTTCTGCAGTGCGTGCTGTCTGCCATTCAGACCCGCCTGTGGCTCCTCAAACTTAGCAGTTCTGGGGTGCACAGCCTCCCACAGGTGTGTGCGAGCCAGTGTCTGCTGCTCTCCTGTGAGCAAAGCTCCAGACCTGAAGGGCTCACTTGCTCAGTCCACTCTTCATCTTCTGCTTCCACTGCTAGGTTTTCTGTGATTTCTTTTGTGTTTCCTGCTCTCCTCCCCTTTTCCCAGGAATGATTCAACTCTGGGTACTAAATGTAGGTCTTCACATGCTGGCTGTACCAACCCTCAGCCTGACTAACATTTAAAGTGGCATGTTTTAGGGAACTGATGGGGAAGGACAAGGTTGATGCCACTGCCGCATCAGGTGAACCAGGTAACCCAAGTATTTAATTATTTAACCCTTAAAATGGTTAAAGGTATTTATATCTTCATTAATAAATTAAAATAATAAAGCAATGTACTTCATGGGATCACTAATGGATATGGTCACAGTTGGTTAAACTCTATTTTCGTTACAGACAGCTAAGTTAGGTAGAAATATTCTCAGCACTCAGACAAGGACAGGCCCTCAACAGTTAGTATAAAGGCCAGGGAGACTGCTCAGTGGCATCAGAGCCTGCCCGCCAAGTGCCAAGGTCCTGAGTTCCACTCCTGGTACCAAAAAAGGCCAGTGTGAAAGATGGGAATATCCCGTGATTGTGGGGAGATGCACTCACTGAGGGCCAGACCTCAAGACAAAGGATGGAATGACTGCACCCACATACTTCCCCTAGAGATGCAGACCATCATATTCTAAATAGGTATCAATCACTTAGAGTGGAGAACCAGGAAGAGGCATGACCCACTCCATCCAGAGAAAGCCCCTGTTCAGGCGTGCTTGCTGCATGACTTGCTTCCCCTCAGACCCCGTTTAATTAGTGTTACTTAAGTGATTACATTCACAATCTTTGTTCTGTTTTGTTTTTGGTTTTGGTACCAGGGATTGAACTCAGGCTCTTATTCTGCTGAGTCATCTCCCTGGTGTATATACTCATAATCTTTTATTTTTGTGTATTTAGTACGGGATCTACAGGGTCTCACTGCACAGATTTGACTCCTAGTGATCCTCTTGTTTTCAGTCTCCCAAGCTCTGGGATTACAGGCGTGAGCCACCACGCCCAGTGTGTACACTCATAATCTTATTGGTTGACCATAGTTTTGTCCTATCTCACACCCACCTTGTAATTTCCCATTTCATTAATATTACTTAAGCAATTACTCATAATCTTACTAGTTCACCACAGTTCTGTCCCATTTGTGATTTCCCATCAGATCCATGTTACTTAAGTGACTATACTTGTAATTTTATCAGTTGGTTATAATTTTCTCACCTTAGACCCACCTCACCTCATGTTTTAGCTCTGTAAAGTTCCCTTGAAAAAAAGGGTCCTTGGTACTCCTCTTGGGACCCTTCTGTGTCAGATAGAAGCTTTCTTTCCCTAATAAATATATTCTGTTCTTAACCTCTGCTTACTAGCATTCTTTGATTTTAGAGAACATGAACTTGTGTACTGGACACCTACTGTGATGAACTCGAGCACATCCAGTCCATCTAGCACCACTGGTGGGAGCTCCTTCCCTATGTCAGTTGGAGCTCTTCCACTAGGATGACGGGGTGGAAGTACGAGCGTGCTTTGGTTTCATAGATTCTGGACTGTGATTTAGGTAATCAAATGTTTTGTATACTTTACATTTTTATCTTGTGTTTGTCCACTGCTTGTAACTGCTTGTGCTTTGTCTCATATATACTGTTTTGTTAAAATGGTGATAAATTTTAAAACGTGGGAAAGTTACCACTTTTTTAATGGCTTGTTTTATTCCTGTTTTGTATATGTTACCTTTGGACTAGTGCTGAATTTACTGGTATTCTTTGCTTGATGACAGCATTAGGAAGAATAATGTCAGAGCACCCACAGTAGACTCCAATGTATAGCTCTGTTAAATGGGTCTTTTTATGAAATCTAGTCTATATTTAACTCAGGCTTTTATCTATCCCTTATAGAACTTTAACAAAAAGTGGCTATTCTGTTAGCTAGTTATATGCTCTTAGAGCAGATGCTACTCAAAGCAGAGGACAGACTGCCCCGGTACCTTCTAGTGAATCCTTGTTGAAGCCGGGGGCCACTGGCTGGAATGTTCAGGAGATCGGCAGCTAGATTCCTTTCTGGAGATAGACCTCTGGAGACAGAGCTCTGATTGCTGGACCAGAGAAGGGTCACGGCCAGGGCACTCTGGCAGATTGCCAGAGGTTGCTCAGTGCGAGCCAAGTCCTGACAGCCAGCAAAACACTGTCCACTCATTTATCATAATCTCTCTCTGCTAGTAAGTTAAAGACTTCCCCTAAGTTTTTTCCAACCTTCCAGGAGTTAACTGTAGAACAACCTTGGCATTAAGTCACCAGCTGGCAACAACTGTTTGGCTTTCATGGAGGAAAGCAGCTATCAGGAGAATGATTTAAATTTGTGCCTTGCATATACTTACAGTAAAAAAATGAGATATTAATCAGCCTTTCTCTTTTATTTGCATGCAGAAGACTAATAAATATGCTTTTCCTAATGTGTGAGTTGTGATTGTTAGGTCATGAATATAAATTAAACCTGTGAGCTTCATTTTAAACATTTTAAAAGGGACTTTAAAAAGCACAGTCCTGGCTCACTGCTAGGAAAGGTTGCCTAGGTAATCAGATAGCTAACAGCTTTACCTTACAGCCTAGGAAGGAACCCCTCAAGTCAACTTGCTTCTGTGCGTCTCTAGAGGTGATCTCTGGAGGCTGAGAAGCAATCCAGTTACTTCTAACTCAGTTTTTGGTATCTGCCCTCTCCAAGAACTACAAAGCAGTGGTTTAGTGCTAATCATTGCTTCCTTCTTCATACATTACTGTCACAGTAGAGACATGCTGTAAGCTGGGCTTATTACAGTGCTGACAGGAGTAAGCACAAGAGCTCCTTAGGAAAATGAAAGTGTGCACCACTGCAAAGGTGGATAGCCTGGTGGAATTCTGTATTCTGGTCTCCCTCCAGATGGCATCCACCTGTCCTGGAGTGGAATCAATTTGCAGGACATCATGAAGATATAGAAATCAAACAGAAATTAAAGCTGATGCCCAATTCCTTTTGCATTTCAGATGGGGAACTAAAAAAAAAAAAAGGTTATTCTTTTACAATGTATTCTTAAGAAATGTTAGATGTTTAACCCTTACATAGTGAAAAAGCATTAGATTTTTTTGGCACATGCATATGGCCTACTGACTACATACACCCAAAGTGGAATACAGAAGAAAGTATTAATTATGATGCTATTTTACAATAACAGTCCTACTGTAAAAAGAGCAGACACGGTCACAACTGTCTTATGTTCAGATTGTCTTTGTATTAAGAAATGATCCTTATTTATGTTCAAAGTGTAAATGTGACTGCATAGTGAGACCCTGTATCAAAAAGAAAAAAAAAAAACCAAAAAAACAAAGTGTAAATGTGAGCCACAGACATCTTGGGCCCTTAAGGCATCCACTGTCCCTGCTCCGGAGGCTGTTCTTCCTTAACCTTTAGAACTGGAAGAGGACGTTTCCAAGTCACCCATTGTTACTGGGTGGAAGGCTTCCCCTTTTGGGTCTTCAGGGTGGAGCTTCTAGACCAGCCAAAATGGAAGCCTCTGCGTGGAGATACATCCACCCTTAGTCTAAGTTTATTCAAGCACCCAAGGACAGTATCCCTTACAGGAAGTAAATGGGAAATTTGGAACTACCAAGTTTGTGTGTCTTTTTCTTTCAATGATCTACAGCAGGTGAAGCTAGATCTGTGAAAGTTTTCAGACAACCCTGATAAGTCCATTGAAGTCCTTAGGGGTCTATGAGTTAGACTGGAAAGATGTAGTATACTCTTAAACACTGACAGCTGTTACTGTTTGTTTCTAGTTGCCTCCTTAAAGCCACATATAAGTTATGGGGCAGAGAGGAGCAGCATGAGGTGGGAGGATCAAGGCCCAGGGCCAGAGGACCAGGGTGGGGCTTGAGAGGTCAGAACTGTTACACTGGCAGCATGACCTTCCCTCCCCCTGTGGTCTGTCTGAGGTGTAGAGAGGGTCATCCTGGACACAGCGGCACCCCAGCGTCTCCTCCAGACCCCATAGCACTATGCTGCGGTGTCTGCGATTGAGGTGCTTTTGGCAGAGGAGATATTTGGAGAAAACAGAGGCACTGACCCTCTTTCCTGAGCAAATAAGGCTCTGAGGTCTTGCTACATAATTCAGGCTGTTTTAAACTATGAAACCTCCAGTAGCTGTGAGCTAAATAAACCTTTCCTTCCTTCATTTTAAGTGTCAGGTATTTGTCCCAGCAATGAGAGAAGAGTAACTAAGATAACATCTAATGAGAGACAAGCAGCATTACAAGCTGAATTTGCATTTAGGGATGGATATCATTAATTTTAGAAGACCAGAAGACAGGCAGCCAGGGGAGCAGCCAGTTCCCACTGGAGCCCAAGCAGTTCTTGTCCATCCCCCAGTGGTGTAACAACCACTTGGGAGATTGGAATAGCACAGGTTTCCAGACATGGACCCTTGAGGCTTGATAAGGACAAGAACTAAGGCCTTCAATTATTTTAAATTGTCAACTATTCAGCAAGAAAAATTTGAGAATCCCTCTACTTTCTTAGATGACCTAGAAGAGGTAAAACATACAGCCCTAGCTCCTGATTCGATAGAAGGTCAGATTATTCTTTTTTTTTTTTTTTTTGGTGGAACTGGGGATTGAACTCAGGTCCTTGTGCTTGCCAGGGAAGTACTTAATTCTACTGAGCTATCTCCCCGGCCCCTTGGTCAGACTATTCTTAAAGACAAGTTTATTACCCAGTCAGCTTCAGATATTAGAAAAAAGTTGCAAAAGATGGCTTTTGCTCCAAATAGTACATTTGATAGTTTATTGAAATTTATCTCCTCAGTATTTTATAACTGAGATGAGGAGGCGGCCATGGAGAGAAAAAAGGAGACCAGGAGAAAGTTGCTGCCTTTGTTGCAGCCTTAAAAGGAATAGATTATAAATCTGATTCTCAGGGCTGCAAAAAGAGCTAGATAACTACTACCCTCATGTGCTATCACTGCCCAAAGTTGGGCCACTTTTTAAAAAAACCTTGTAACAAGAAGTCTCCTGGGCTAGGCCCTAATTGCTAGGGTGCTTACTGGGAATCAGATTACCCTCCAAGGGAGGCCCCTGAGTTCACATCCATCTTTTTTTTTTTTTTTTTTTTTTTTTGTGGTACCTGGGATCGAACTTGGGTCCTTGTGCTTGCCAGACAGGTGCTTATGCCATTGAGCTATATCCCTGGCCCTCAGAAATAAATCCTGAAGCACAGGTAACTAAAGGTAAAATAAGGCAATAAAAGCTTCTCTAGGTAAGATACACCTTAAAGATCGTATTATTTTTCCTTGAGACAATGTCCTTTAAGATCTGAAATTAAGAGATTATTGCCTATGACTGATAATTTATGGATACATGGTTTACTTGAACCCAGTAACAGTACATGCAATACTCCAATGAGTAAAGGTTGGTACAGGACCTTGGACAGACAAATGAGGCAGTAGTGCCAATCTACCCAGTGGCACCCACATATTCTCCTTTCTCAGAGCCCAGAAGATGCAAGCTGCTTTTCAGTGTTACATTTAAAAGATTTCTTCTTTTGTATTCCTTTACATACAGGGTTGCAGTTTACTTTTGCCTTTGAAAACCCTCAGAACCAGGCTTCTCAACTGACTTGGAACGTGCTTCTTCAAGGGCTCCGCAACAGTCCTCCTCCTCTGGGTGAGCACTTCTCACGACTTGACATGCTCTGAATTTTTCCCAGGTCACAGTCTTACAATATGTAGATGATGCACTGTTTTATGACCCTTAGGAAGAGCTGTTTACCAAGGTACCTGTTCTCTCCTGAATTTTCTAGCAGGCAGAGGTTATAAGGTTTCTAGGTTTAAGACACAACTTTGCAGCCTTGAGGTAAAATATTTAGGCTTTATATCCAAGGGTACCCAAAGGCTGAGGGAAGAAAGGATTAAACCAGTTCTTGGCCTTTCCATGGCCTACAACTCTAAAACAGCTGAAGGTATTCCTAGGGATTATAGGTTCTTATTGCCTTTGGATACCAAGATATGGTGAAATAGCATGGCCCCTTTATCAGTTTATAAAGGCTTAAAAGGCAGATACCCAAATTTTAACCTGGGAACCTGATTCCCAAGCTGCATTCCAGAAGCTTATAGAAGCCCTTCTAAATGCACCACCGGAGCCCACCAACAGTATACTGTTTTAGTTTGTAGTTGATCAAAGGTGGGGCATGGCTTTGGTAGTGCTTACACAGATCAGCCTATAGTGGATCTGGCCCACAAATGAGACATTGTAGCAAAGGGATGGCCTGCTTGCAAGACACTGTAGCAAAAGAAAGGAAGAAATTGAGGCTGACAGACATGTCTGTGAACAGGTAATTCTCCACACATAAGCATCCAGAGCAGACTTGTTAGACATACCCCTTACTGGACCCTCTTCTGTGACGGCAGCTCTTTCATGACCGATGCGACCAGAAAGGCAAAGTGCAGTGGCAACTTTACACCTGACTCTAGATAGTGCCTGGGACCAGAGCTCAGCTAGCACAACTCATGGCCCTGACCAGGGCCTTACAACTCAGTAAAGGACAAAAATTCAATATTTATACTGATTCAAGATATGCTTCCCTAGTACTGCATGCCCACATGGTCATATGGAGAGAAAGAAACTATCTGACAGTCAGTGGTATTTTTTAATCTGTCTATATGCTCTCCTAAGTGACAATGATTCACTGTGGAGGACACTAAAAGGAAGTTGACAAACTATCTCAAGCAATTAACTGGCTGGTGCAGATGCCAAAAAAAGCTGCTTGAGGGTCTCCCCTTCCATCCATTTATTTGCTTGGCTGATTTGGGGAGAGTCTCTTAACTATATACCTGATTCAAAATTTTCAGTCAGAAATTGAATAGGCTCTCTCCTACCGGCGTCATCAGTTCCTCCCATCAGGATGGTTCCAGTCAGATGGTAAATTGTTCCTTCCTGGTGCCAGTCAGTGGAAAACTAAGTCTATATCAAGGAGACCCAGCAGATGGTCTCAAAGTTATTCACAGGAAAGGAACTTTCTCAGCCAACACAGTAGAATATTCAAACAATAACTTCGAAAAACCCAGATGCAAAAATTCGTCTTACAGCGATCCATCTTATAGTCTAAATGCTAGAAATACGAGGGAATGATGGAGAGATGAGCACAAAAGGTAGGTGAATAGCAGATCACTCTAAAGTTCAGAATTCAATGCGTGTCTTGGTTTCTTTAAGCATAAATGAAGGAGGTAGCAACAGTGAAAGACTAAAGAACTCCTTCAAACATTTTCTTGGAGACAGGGTCTCACTAAGTGGTCCAGGCTGGCCTCGAACTCACTATGTAGCCCGGGCTGGCTTCAGCCTTGTGATGATCCTTCTTCCTCAGCCTCTTCAGTGCTGGAATTACAGGTGTGAGCCACCATGCCCTGCTTCTTCAAATTTCTTAATTAAAGTAGCTCCATGCTTTGCCCAAGATAAATAAGATGTGTCTCCAAGGAAGAGCCTAAAGAGCAGCAAGAGACGAGCCTAAAGAGCAGCAAGATACAAGCCTCACGCAATGCTGATGTGAAGAGGATGCCCTTATCCTTTTCTGAACCCTGAAGAGGGGGGCTGCAGCCCTTCATAGAAGCAAATACCACCGACTACCGAAGAAACATCCTCAAGCTCTGACAGCTCCTTGCCCATTTGCCAGCTCACTGCTAAGACAATGGAGCAATACTCTTTTGTCTTTGTAGCCTACCGCGACCCCAAGTAGTGAAAGAACTGAAGGGTTGAGAAGAGGTCTCAACCAGAGACATTTTAAGTAATCCTGTTAAGAGCAGGGGCACTGCTTACGGATACTGCAGTAAGAACTCATTATTCCTACCCGAACAAGGAAGCAGCCCTGCTCCGCTGGCTCGCTTTAACCGTAGCCGGAGGGCAGATCTTAGTCTCGTCTGAACTCGAGGAGGGGAAAGGAGCATCCGGCCTCAGGGTCAACAGGTGGACACTGAAGCTCTCCCAGCCTTCTTCCGGGAACACTCACAGCCCCGCCCACCGTCCAGATGCCGCCTGCCACTTCCAACCCATTGGTCAGAACCTCGCCAGCCGCCCAATCGCAGCAGAGCATGCCCACCAAGCGGATCGAAGCCCGCCCACCGCCCCTCCACGGCGGGACACGCCCACCTAGCGGGCCAGAGCCCCGCCCATCTCGGAAGGCCGGATTCCGGAAACCTTCGCGGCTGGCCTAGGCCGTCACGCACCTGTGTCGCTTTCGTTTCAGTGACAGATTCCCCCGACTCCGGGTGAGGACAGAGCGTCGGCGGGCGAGTCAGGAGTGGTTCCCACGGCGTGGCGGGCTCGTCGGGGAGCACACGCGGGCTCCGATGCGGGGATCGACCGACAGCGCTTGGGCTCCGCCGTTGCCGCGCTCGCCAGCGCTTCGCCCAGATCCCCCGCCGAGCCCACCTCTGCCTTCACTGTCATGCACCGCGACGAGACAGCCGGGCCCGATGGACGGCCGCGCCCGGAGGGCTCTCCGCTGTTCGCCCCGCCGCTGAATAAGTGCGCTCCGTGGGGGGCGGGAACCGGGGCTCGGCGCCACCCCTTCTCGTGCGTGCTCCTTGCGCGCAGTCGCCTTCCCGCCTCTCTCTTTCTAGTCCTCCAGCTTTCCGCCTTCTGCTTCCCGGCTTCCCGCGCAAGCCTTTGGGTTCCTGCTACTGGAAATAGAAACCCATGCCGGGTGTGCTGGGGCTAGGCTGCAGGACAATTCGAGCCGGAAGCTAGGCCAATTGGCACTCCAAGCGTAAAGTCAGTTGTGATAAATGATAAATTTGCAGTGCTCTAAAATGGTAGTTTTTGAGAAAATCTCAAATGCTTGAGATTTTCTCCAGAGCAAGTTACTCAATGATAATATGCACTACTACCTACTATAAAAAGATACAGGTGTCAGAGAAGACCAGCCACTGACCTGGAGGAAAGATGTACAAGAGATTTCTGATGAAGTATTCTCACCTAAAATACATGTATCTTGATAATCCAACAATAAGAAACTGCACAACTTGACCAGAAGTAGGCAAAAGGTCTTCACAAAAGCCTCATTGTGAAAATAAGCATGTACAAAGACATGCAGCCTCAGGTAATGTAAACGCAAGTTAAAACAATGAGATTATACCGCTACCAGGTTTGGGGTGGTGAAATCTCTTTCTAGAGGTTCTCTCTCCTTTCTGTGTCCTGAACAAAGAATTGGTCAAGGTAAGCGCAAAAGCAAGAAAGGCTTTTATATTTATTTAAGAAATGAAGAGAAAAGAATTATGTGTTTCAGAGTGAGTGTGGGCCAGTTAAAAGTAGCGCCACGTTCTGGCCTTCTGAGCTGGCTGCTGTGACAGGTGCAGTGGGAGAGAGCTCAGTAGCATTGTTGCTTGCATGATCTAGGCCACTTCATCAAAAAACCTTGAGGTCTTGGAGAAATAGCGTTTTCTGATGGGTCCCAGGTACAGGGCTTTAGCTAAGTCTGCTGGAGCTCTGTGATTGACATGTCACACCCACTAGCCCATCTGGCTGGCCACACCCTTACCTCGTGCCTTAGTACTGTACTACACACGTCAGAATGACTAAAAATCCAAAATACAACAAATGCAGGTGAGGATGTGCAGCAATAGAAACTCCTCTATTCCTGATAAGAGGCCACTGTGAAAAAGTTGGGCAGTTTCTTACAGAGCTAGTTATAGTTTTATTATCAACCATTTAGATTCATACACGCAGATTTATTTGCTCACCACTGACCAAATGAAAATAGGCCATATATTTTGGGAAACAGGATTAATTAAAGCTGGTGTCTAGAAGTAGAAGGGACCTATTTGCTACAGTTACCATCTTCTCTTGTACAGGTGGGTACAAATTCTTTTCAGTAAGGAACAAAGGGGAGATGACCACGGAGAGACAGAAGTTCAGAGAAGTTCAAGTGTAACAGCAACCCTACTCCAGTCGCTTTGCAAAAGCCCCAGCTTTTTGAGCCAGTGAGGCTTGGGAAGTAAATCTAGCCATGAACTAAGCAGCACTGCAAAATGAAACTTTTAAAGGATGTTTTTCTTTTAGAGATAAGCAACTTCTCCAAACTTCTTTCTGCTGAGCACAGAAGCAAAACTTCCTCCTCTCCTCAGCCCCAAAGTAGTGACAGTATTTTTTTTTTTTTTTTTTTTTTTTTTTTTGTCTTTTTGAGACAGGGTCTCACTATGCAGTTCAGGCTGGCCTTAAGCTCACTTTGTAGCTCAGGCTGGTCTCGAACTCACAACAATCCTCCTGCCTCAGCCTCCTGAGTGCTGGGATTACAGGCATGTGCCACCATGCCCGGCTAATAGTGACAGTATTTGCAGATGCTGACACCAGGAGGCCTGGAGCCCAGTTTTCTTTTCCTCAGGAAAGTGAGCTGAAGGTGACTGGAGTTAATCAACAGGTGTGGAGATCTACACTGTCTCTTTGTATTCTTTGCTTTTGATTCTCAATCTAAATCTGGCTAGAAGCCCCCAGCAGTAGCCATGCTACTGCCTTATCATTAGATTGCCTTGAAATTTCTTCTGCCAGATTATTTAGTCCACTACCTTTAATCTCAGGCCAAAGTCTCTGGACAACAGCAAAATGCAGACAAACTTTTTGCCAAGCCATAACACATATTGCCTGGAGTCCAACAGCCAGTGCAGTACTTTTTCCCAACAGAAATCTCCCTGGATAGGAGTTTTATCAGTGCTCTAGTCTTAAGCTCTGACAAAAATCTCCCATCAAGTACAGGCTAAGGTTTTCCAGGGCTGTTGTTTTATTTTGTTTTGGTATCAGTAATCAAATTGAGGATCTCATGCCTGCTAGGCAGTCACTGTGGCCAGGGTTCTTTCAGCTGGCATCTTCAAACCTTTCTTCTCATTTCCCACAGGCCAGTTGAACAGGTACAGTCACACCAATCCCAGTTTTCTGAAATAGTCAAATTCTATCATAGTTACTTGTCTTATTGCTGCAACAAAGGACCTGATGCCCAAAGTTGAAGGAGGGAAGGTTTATTTGGCCCAGTTTGTAGAGATTTCAGTCCATAGTTGTCTGGGTCCAAGTCAGGTTGGCATGGTAGAGGAGAAATAGGTCATGGTAGGCAGAAGACAACAAAAGCAAGCAAGCAGCCAGTTACGAGCAACTAGAGCCTGCCTCTCTGTCCTTACATTGTATGTAGGCTGCCCACCCTTATGGCAGATAGCACTCACACCCTTAATTCTAGTACCCTTTATTATTATTTTTTAATGAATTTAGGATGGGGTCTATAGGGTGTACGGGGACTCACTATATAGACTGGACTCCTAGTGATTCTCCTGTTTTCAGCCCTCCAAGTGCTGGGGTTACAGGCGCATGCCACCACTCCCAGTCTCAGTCTCCGTCTCAGCATGCCCTGGGGTGAGGCCGGCATAGGGATTGAACCCAGGCTGCTGAACTCTGCCACAGCAGGTGCGTTAGTCCGCTGAGCTATCTGGCCATTCCCCTTTTATCTTATTGTTGCACCATGGATAAATCACACATGCTAGGTCCAGCTACCTTTGAAAAAGCCTTACCTATGACTACATGAGTCTTTGTTGGAACATCTAATCACAAGCCACAACACAAGCTATCCTGTTGGGGACCACAGATTCACAATGGCTACTTTTATGTTTTTCCCTAAGGGATAAATAGAAGTTTGGGATTATTGAAAATCTTTTTGAGATTTCCCATTATCTTTTCAGGGATAGGCCATCCTTTCCCACCCACTAAGACTAAACTTAGACCACTAATATTAAAAAGCACTCTTAAGGCAAGATTCTTCCTGGCACAGGATCATTCCTGCCCATGGAGTCCTCCCAGGATCATCTGATGCCTGAGTTGTCCACCTCTGGGTCTTCCCCCAACCTTGAGTCTTCCAGTGGACCCTCCTATCGTTCTATACACCGGACATACACACCGCGACTGGCTCGGAGAGTGTCTGCCCATCCTGAGGCACTGACCTCCCAGCTTCTCTTCATGCATTATTAAGTTTGTCTTATTCTTTTTTCATCCCTTTGCCACACCACCATGGAGCAGTTGGGGATCCTGGCAGGTCCCTCATACTATCCAACTTTGGAGCCAGCCCACTGTGGACTGAAAGTGGGTCAAAACAAAACAAACCTCTTTTCCATTAATTGTTGGTGGTTTTTTTTTCCACTAATGAGAAACATGACTAGCAGTTTTACCCAAATGCTTCTACTGCTGCAGTATGATTCAGTGTTTGCATTCTTAGCTGAAACGTACATCCATTCAAACATGAATTTCTGCGGCAGTTTTATTTATGTTGCCAAATGTGAAATCAACTGAGATGCATTTCAGTAGGTGAGTGGATACATGGGGGGAGCTGTGGTTCCTCCACTTGGTGGAATAGTATCCAGCACTAAAGGGAGTTATCAAGTCAAAAGATGTGGAAGAATCAAGTGCATATTTTAAATGAAGCAACCAATTTGAAAAGTCCATGCAATGTATGATCCCAATTATAGCACATTCTGGAGAAGGCAAAATTTTGTAGTCAGTAAAAGGATGTCTTTTTCAAGATGGAGGGAGGGAGGAAGAGGGAGAGGGAGGGCATAATGAATGAAGCACAGGAGCTTTTTTAGGCTAGTGAAACTATTCTGATATAATGGTGGGTACATGTCATAACTCATGTACCAGAATTCCCTAGAGATGAATACCAGTAGGATGTAGAGATGGAAGATAGATGTGTGATTTATCAAAATTGGCTCTTGTGATTATGGAGGCTTAGAAATCACATGACGGGCTATCGTCTGGAGACCTGGGTATGCTGGAAATAGGGTTCAGAACAAGGCCTGAGGCCTCAGCTCTAGGGAAGCAGGTGTTTATTAAGCATATGATTATAATGGTGTGTAATTTATAATTTTATCTTAAAATGTACAGGTATTTGTGTACTCTGTAGGAAAAAAACCCTAGCATAATAGGGTTCTTTACTTGCCAGGGTTTCTAGTGTTCAAAATTTTTTGTGTGTCCCTAATGGCTAAGGAGGGGCTCCTATTGATATATCCCATCTCATTTTGCCAGTTTTCATAGAGATTTATCAGTTTTATTGATCTTTTCAAATAATGTAGGGTTTTATGAATTTTCTGTTTTCACTATAATTAATTTCTATTATCTGCTGTTTTCTACCTTCTGCTTGTGGTAAGTATATATTCTTTTCCGCATTTCTTAGCACAGAATATTCATTGAATCAAGAAATTACTTTTCTAACATAAGCAATAAATGCTTTACCTCAATCCTCTGCATTAGCTAGATCTGAAAGTTTTTCCTTTATTTTCACTCAGTGTTCTTCTAATTTCTCTTGACTTCCCCCTTCACCTGTGGTTTATTTGGATGTATTCTTTTTTTTAGGGCGGGGGGGGGTGCTGGGGATTGGATTCAAGACCTTGCACCTGCCTGGCAGGCACTGACCCTGAGCTACCTCCCTGGCCCATAGTTTATTTTGTAAGTATATTAATAATTATGTAGTGATTTTTTCCATTATTTTATTGATTACTAGTTTATTGTACATTAAACTAGAATATATATTTCATATCACTTTAGGTAATATGTTAAGACTCAGGCTAGTTTTATTTCCAACAATATTCCAGGTGTACTTGAAAATGGTCCTATTTTGCTTTTTTTTTTTTAATGGAACCAGGGATCGAACTCAAGTCGAACTTAGGCCCTTGCACTTGCCAGGGAAGCGCTTATTCCACTGAGCTATCTCTCTGGTCCTACTTTGCTTTTGTTGAGTGGAATGTTATATAGGTGTCAGTTAGATTTAGTTGGCTGATGATCTGCTTCAGCTATTCCATTTGTGCTGATTTTCTCTCTGCGCCTGTTACTGAGATAAGTGCTTTCTGGTAGGAGTGCGTCAGCAGGGCTTGCTCTCGAGCTGTTTTGTGTCTTTAGCTTTTTCTTTTCTCTTTCTTTCCTTACCTCCCTTTGTTTCTTTCCTTCCTTCCCGCATTCTCTTTCTCTTCTTCTAGATCTCACTGTAGCCCAGGCTTGCCTGAACTCCAGGAGCAGCTCCTTTCTCACCCTCCTGAGTGCTTGAATTATAGAAGGGGCCTACCATGTCTGGCTTGGTCTTTGGTATTTATTTATTTTTTGTTCAGCATATATTTATTTTATGTTTTAAGACTTATAAAGTTAATTGTCATAAACTTATAACATAACAGATCATTGAAAGGTCAGAAAATACATAAAACAATTACTCTAAATCAAGGTACACTTTCAGATATATTTGGCCATGCTGGATATATATATATATTTATATATATATATATATATATATATATATATATATATATATATATATATATATATGTTCCACAAAAGAAGTGGGTATCCACAGAATTTGTTGACGAGCCATTCAGAGCTCATTATACTAATATAACTTTATTTTATATACCTCCATTTTTATACTTTTCTGCTGGGTGGTTAAGACTGAGTTAAAGCAAGACCTATATAACAAAAAATGTAGCTTTTGTATCAGATAAGGTCAGTCAGGTACCCTCAGTGTTTATCCTGTAACCCTTTACCGCTCTTTGTGGATCCCTTGTCAGTGTCAGCCTTGGGGATGAGTCACGGCCATTGCTTGACCAATTTACTCTCTATAGAAGCCTGAGAGAAAGTTTTCTCTCCATGTGACTCTCCTTAGACACACTATAGATCATCGATCACATTCCTCTGTGGCCCCATAATTTTCTTGATCAGAAAATTTAGGGCACTACTGAGTTCCATGATGTTACAGTACAGGTTCTCCTATGTCCTGAGTCTTCACTGACCTTGAAAGGCTAGGGCCAAAATGTTGGCTGACCTTGCAGCCTTTCTTTTACTCCAATTTTTAATCTGCAAACTTAGGTTGTTAACTCTCCAGAAGAGAAGTTTGTTATTACCCTGCAACATATGCAGTTCAGTTTACCCACACTATTAGTCTAAATATCAGACATCATAGGCATAACATGGAGCATGTGTTTTCCATCAAGTATTGAGATACTACACTCTAAGTCCATACAGAATATGAAGAAAAAAAATTAAAAAAATAAGAATGAATACTTGCATATATTTACATAGATATTTAGAAATCCATCCATATACAGCATAGTAGCATTGTAGCATGACTGTCTTGTGACTTTTTTTTGTCTTATTTTTCATTTACTACCTTTAAAAAAAGGGCAGTATAGAAATAGCTGGTATGTCATGACAAGAAGTACATATTTAGAAGACCAGAGTGGCAGGCATTTGGAGTGTGACCCTTCTATTACACATTGTTAAATTCAGTGCAGTTGCTTGGATCACAGGTATCAGCATATATAGTTAGTTGGGGTGAGAATCCTACCACTTAACTGCTAGTTTCAAAAATCTCCTGATGTTTCTCAGGATCATTGTCTTGTCCATCTAGTGTGTATAAGTGAATGGTCTTGTCTCTGTCATGTTTCTCAGTGTTTCTCCTTGCCCTCTCCTAATTGTCCAATCCTCAAGTTCTCACTTTGCTTTTAATTGTGTTATGCATTTCTATTTGCAATTCTTTTGAGTAATACTAGGGAGACTGTACAATGTTTGCACATATGGGTCTGGTTTATTTTGCTTATAAGTATGTCTTCAAATGGCCTCCACTTAAATATGAAGGCTTCAAATTTATCATTCTTTGCAGCTGAGTAATACTCTATTATATAGAAATTCCACATATTTTTCAACCATTCCTCATGTGATGGACATCTTGGTTGTTTCCAAGATTTTGCTATCACAAATTGTGCTGCTATAAACATAGGTACACAAATATCCCTATGATAAGATGTTTTCACTTCCTCCAGGAAAATTCCTAATAGGGGGATAGCTGGCTTGAATTGGATTTCCAGTCCTAGTTTCTTAAGGAGTCTCCACACTGATTTCCATAATGGTTGCACCAGTCTATATTCCCACCAGCAGTGGAGAAAGGTTCCCTTTCCCCACAACCTCTCCAACATTTCCTGTTGGTTGATTTCCTTATGATGGCCATTCTTTCTGGAGTGAGATGGTATCTGAAGTGCTGTCTTAATTTGCATTTCATGGGTGACTAGTGATGTGGAGTATTTTTTCATATATTTATTCATTTCTTTAATTTTGTCCTGTGAGAAGTGTCTGTTCATCTCGGATGCCCATTTCTGGATTGGGTCTTTAAATTTAAGGGCCTTGAAATTTTTTAGTTCTTTACAAATTCTAGAGAGCAGACCCTCGTCTGAGTTCTTAGGAGTTAGGATTTTTTCAAAATTTGTGAGTTGTCTTTTCACTTTGATGGTAATTTCTTTTGACATGCAAAAACTTCTCAGTAACAGCGGTCCCAGTTGTTAATTCTTTCAAGTGTTTCCTGTGCGGATACATGTTTGTTCATGAACTCTTTGCCTACCCCATGTTTTCAAGAGTTTCTCCTACTTTCTCTTCCAGGAGATTGAGTGTCTCTGTTTTAATGTTAAGATCTTTGACCCATTTTGACTGTAGCTTAGTGCATGGTAATACACCTGGGTCAAGATTTAGTTTTTGACATGTGGAGATCCAATGTTTCCAACATCATTTGTTAAAGAGGTATCTTTCTTCCAGTAAATGTGCTTGGCCCCTTTGTCAAAGATCAAGTGGTTGAGTGTTCGTAGGGGCCTCTGCATCTTCTAGTCTATTCCATTGATCCTCAGGTCTATTTTATTGCCAATACAATGCTGATTTTATCACAGTAGTTTGTAGTATAATATCAAGTCAGGAATTGTAATGCCTCCTGACATGTGTCTGTTGGCCAGGATTGCCTTTGCTATTCTAGGTCTTTTCTGGTTCCAAATAAATTGTAAGAATGATTTCTAGATCTAGCAGATATTTTTTTGGTAGTTTGATAGGGATTGCATTGAATCTGTACAACAGTTTTGGGAATATAGCCATCTTCACAATGTTGGACCTTCCTATCCAAGAGCAGGGTATATCTTCCCATTTCTTGAAATCCTCTATGATTTCTTTTTTCAGAGTACTATAATTTTCCATGAAAAGATCTTTAACTTCTTTAGTTAGATGAATTCAAAGATACTTCATTTTCCCCGGTGCTATTGTAAAAGGTATTGTTTCCACAGTTTCCCTCTCAGTATGTTTGTGATCTGTGCAGAGAAATGCTATTGACTTTTGAGTATTGACTTTATATCCTTCTATGCTACTGAATTTGTGTATCAATTCTAGTAGCTCCTTGGTAGAATTTTTTGGGTCTTCCAAGTAAAGTATCATGTCATCTACAAATAGTGATAATTTAACTTCTTTTTTACCTCTTCTTATTCCTTTTATTTCTCCCTCTTGTCTTATGGCTGTGGCTAATGATTCCAGAACTATATTGAATAGGAGGGGTGATGGAGGACATCGTTGTCTTGTACCAGATATAAGAGTAAAAGATTTCCCTCTTTAGAGTTATATTAGCCATTGGGTTACATAGATGGCTTTTATCAAGTTGAAGGAGAGGCCTTCTATTCCAATTTTGTGAAGGATTTTGAACATTAATGAGTGTTGGACTTTGTGAAAAGCCTTTTCGGCATCAATTAAGAGGATCATGTGGTTTTTAGTTTTCGCTCTATTGCTCTAGTGTAGTACATTTATAGATTTTTGAATATTGAACCATCCTTGCATCCCTGGGATGAATCCTACCTGGTCATGGTGTATGATTTTCTTGATGATTTGCTGTATTCTGTTTGCTAGGATTTTACTGAGGATTTTTGCATGTATGTTCATGAGTGAGATTGGCCTGTAGTTCTCTTTTTTAGTTGTGTCTTTCCCTGGTTTTGGAATCAGAATAATACTTGTCTCCAGGAATGATTTTGAGAGAACTGTTTCCTTTGCAATTTCATTGAAGAGTTTGTGGAGTGTAGGGATTATATCTTACGCAAATTTCTTGTAGAATTCAGCTGTGAATCCATCAGGACTTGGACTTTTCTTTGTTGGCAAGCTTTTTGTTACCTTTCGTATTTTGTTGGCTGTTATTGGTTTATTGAGAGTTGTTCTATCTTCTTGATTCAGTTTTGGTAATTTGTACCTTTCTAAGAATCTGTCCATTTTGTCTGTGTCTTCTATTCTGTGAGAGTAAAGATTCTCAAAGTAGCTATTGATAATTTTCTGAATTTTCACTGGTGATTACATCCTTTTTACTGCTTATTGCATGTATTTGAATTTTTTCTTTTCTATTTTTGATGAAGTTAGCTAGTGGCTTATCAACTTTATTTAGTTTTTCAAAGAACCAGGTTTTTGATTCATTGATTCTTTGAACTGTTTTCTTCATCTCAGTTGAATTAATTTATGCTCCAATCTTTATGATTTCTTCTTGTCTTTGGGCTCTGGGTTTGGTTTGCTATTCCTTTCCTGGATGTTGGAGGTGCAACATTAGTGTGTTTATTTGTTCCTGTTCTGTTTTCCTAATGTGTGAGTTCATAGGTATGAACTTCCCTCGGAGAACTGCTTTCCTTGCATCCCATAAATTCTGGTAAGTTGTGGTTGAATTCTCATTGAATTGTAGATACTGTTGAGTTTCTTGTTTAATTTCATCTGTAACCCATTGATTGTTGAGTAGGGTGTTGTTTAATTTCCATGTATTTAGGGGCTTTTGTTGGTTTCTTTTGTCCTTTATTTCCAGTTTTATTGCACTGTGGTCAGATAATATGCATGGGATAATTTCTGTTTACTTGCATATACTTAAGCATGACCTATGCAGCAGTATGTGGTCTATTTTAGAGAATTACCCATGTGCAGCTGAAAAAAATGTGTGTTCAGCTGTGGTTGGGTGGAACATCTGTATGTATATATGTCCACCAAGTCCATTTGTTCCAGGTTCTGGTTCAGTTCTACTACCTCTTTGCTAATCTTTTGTCTAGTTGACCTGTCTTCATGGGATAAGGGGGTATTAAGTCTCCTGTTAAGATTGAGTATTGGATATTAGCTTTTTCATGTCCATTAAGATTTGTTGTACATAGTTGGGTGCTCCCATGGTGCATACGTATTTATGAGTGTTACCTCTTCCTGTTGACTTCTTCCCCTAACCAGTATATAGTGTCCTTCTTTATTTCATTTGTTTGTTCCTCGTTTGAAGCTCAGACTGTCTGACAACAAGATTGCTACCCCTGCTTTTTTCTGTGGTGCTAGGGCATGCACTATTGTTTTCCATCCTTTGACATTAAGCCTATGAATCCTTTTGAGTTGAGTGTGTTTCTTGTATACAGCATATTGTTGGATTTTGTTTCTTAATCCAGTGTGCCAATCTATTTCTCTTTATTGGTGAATTGAGTCCATTTATATTGATAGTTATAATTAAAATGTGTTGACTTATGATTGTAATGTTATTTACCTGCTGTTGTTTATTCCTTTTTGTCCTGTGTTTAGTTGTTTGCCTTATTTAGTAGATTCCTACTCATTTGTGGAGTTCTGGTCATTGTGGTCTCTCTCTAGAACATCTTTCAGTAGACTGTGTAGGGATGGCTTTGTCATCATGAAATTCTTTAGTTCTTTGTTGTGGAAGTATTTCACTTCTCTATCAAACTTGAAAGAGTGTTTTGCAAGGTATAGTAATCTGGGGTGTAATTTGTTTTCGTAGAGCACTTGAAGTACTCTGCTCCATGCTCTCCTTGTCTTCATGGTTTGTGAAGAGAAGTCGGCCATAATTCTTTGAATGTGATCTGCTTCTTTTCTTTAGCAGCTTTCAGTATAGTAGTATTGTGTTGAATTTCTGGGATCTTGACTATTATATGTCTCAATGTGTTTTTAGTTGGGTTAAAGTTATTTGGCGTTCTGTATGCTTCAGTTAACTGAATGTTAGATTGTTTCCTCATATTTTCTGCTATGACTTCTGCCCATATTCTTTTTATATCATTTGTGTTGACTCCTTCTTTCTCATTGATGCCTATTAGTCTCACATAGTTCATCTTGGCATCATGTTGCAGGTGATGGATTACTTTTTCCTGCATCCTAGTTGTTTTTAAGAGATGTTTTCTCACCTTTTCACTAGCTGCACCAGCATCTTCAAGATCTGAAACTCTGTCTTCTCTTTCACTCAAACACTTTTGTAGACTCGTGATTGAGATTTTAAGTTCTTCTATATCTTTGGCTGTGCTTCATTCGATCTATTTCTTTCTTGTATTGCTCATTCAAGGAATCTGTCATATTTCTAATCTCCTCTATTTTTTGTCAATTTCTTCATTAGAGGTAGCTATTAATTCTTTTACTGCAGAGTGTTTTCCAAATTGCATTTCCTCCATATATTTCCAGAATTGATTCTCTACTGCAGATGTTATGATTTCAAAGATTTCTTTTTTTATTTCAGAAATTATTTTTGCTTTGAGTTCCTCTTTACCCTTTTGCTGTTGTTTCTTTGCCTGAGACACTGTTAATT